>OX421457.1:10106876-10111876 GCA_949126865.1 Montipora capitata | reverse complement strand
TCTTCCTCAGTCTTGTCTCCTCTATCGCAAGCTGTGGCCACTTAAATTAAGGAATTTAATATATTTAGACAGTGCTCTCTTTATGCATGACTACTGTTCTAATAGACTTTCAAGTACTTTAAATTATTTCTTGAAAAGCATTAATAAAGTACACCACCATATGCAACCAGACTGGCCTCTAAGAAGTCTTATTATTTACCGAAAGCCAGAACTAATTATGGAAAATTTAATATCCATTTCAGTGGGGCGAAACTCTGGAATTCTATTGAAGAAGATATAAAATCAGCGAGTCGTTCTTGCTTAGTCTTTGCTTTAAAAAGCTGTTAAAGGAATCTGTGATCTCCAAATATTGATCGGTGTGCTTTATATGCAGTTTAATTGTGTGTACAGCCGTTGTTTTGTCTTGCTTCTTTGTTTGTTCGTCTGTGTATTAGTTTATTTATTATAGCTTAAATATATAAATTTTTTTTCAACTTATTATTATTTTTTTCAGTTTAAATATTTTTTATCAACTTTGATATCCAGTTACTCTTCCTCATGGCACAGCCACTTAGCGCGATTAGCTTTTTCTATTCATGAGTGGCTGTGCGCTCTTTCTCTCTTAATGATTTTACACTTTTGTATTACTAGCACAATAAGGAATGTTGTACGAACGGTTTTTGAAGTCAGATTGGGTTACAATACTGGATTACGTGACAGATTTACTGCTTCAGTTCCGTGACAAGGTGCAGACAAAATCGGAAAACAAACATCGGTTTGCTCTGCGTTTGAAAAAAAATACAAGGAATCTGAACCGAAATAGCGGTGCATTTTAAAGCTTCAAAACGATACAATCTAAAGCATTCTTAGCACCTTAGCTAACTGTTTTTCATTTTTACCACCAAGAAGCTGATTGATCGGAAAAACCCAAATGGTCTATGCTTTTCTTTCAAAATATGCAGTGAAAAAGAATGAGACAGAAGATAATTGACTGAGGTCTACATGGTGGTCTTTCCACTAGTCCCAAAAGGCATCTCTATCGAAGATTTCAACAAAGATCTGAGGCCCGTATCTCTAACTTCCACGTTGTCCAAAGTTGCCGAGGGGTTTGTTATTGATAAAGAACTCAAACCTGTGATGCTGGAGTGCATGGATCCTAACCAGTTTGGGTTTATACCTAATTCCTGCACCACGTTCGCAATTATTTCTATGCTGCACCACTGGCTTGAAGCAACAGATAGGACTGGCTACAATGTCATGGCAGCTCTCCTAGACTAAAGAAAGGCTTTTGATCTTGTAGACCATAATTTACTGGTCGTCAAATTTTATAGTCTAGGAGTTAAACCCACCGTTGTCAACTGGCTTGCGGACTTTCTACGTGAGAGATCCCAACTTGTCAAGCTCGGCTCTGACTTAGAGTCTGACTGTTTTTCAGAGCTCACCGTAATCCCCACCGGGATTCCACAGGGTACCCGCATTGGTCTGTGGCTCTTTTTGGTCATGATAAATGACCTCATCACTCGGACAACTCTCTATCGGCCATGTGGAAATTTGCTGGTGATACAACGGTCTCGGAAATTGTTCCAAAGTTTGGCGCAAGTAATTTACAAGCCACAGTGGAGCATATCGTAAACTGGTCAAACGCCAACAAATTCAAACTGAACACACTTAAGTGCAAGCAATTCCGAATAGATTTCCGCAGAAAAGCAATGGTAGAGATTCCTGCGCTTGAGGTCAATACCAACATCTTTGAAACTGTTAAATCACTTTCAAGGACTCTTGTGTTACTATGACCTAACGTGGAGCAGACACATCAGTGTACGTTAGAGCGAACAAAGTCAAGTAAGGTGGGTTTACCTCGGTGTAAAAACCTGGGAAACTTTTTCTTTGTTTTGTTAACTTTTGGTAGGGTTAGGTTATTGTTTGATGTTTTTTTTTTTTTTTTTACTCTTTTGTTTTCCTTTGTGTCACGTCATCTGTGATTTTCACAGGTTTTTGCACCGAGGATGAGCCAAGACGGTCTTGGGACTTACAAAACGAACTGTCTGAATAGTTAGTATGAACACTTTTTCTCTTGATCTACAAATCCTTTCCAAGACTTCTCCTTGAATATGCTAAGTTTACCTTGCTAATGAGATTGTCACGGTACAACGACGTGCTTTAAGGCTTGCTCATAAACAGAATAAGGAAGCTCATAAACAGAATAAGGACCTCGCATGTCTCGTGTAGATTGTTGTTATCCTCTCGTCGGTCTTATTGGTCACTCATCGAGTGCTATATGTGCTGTATGTGGCTGATGTCATTTAGATTATGAGGAATACTTTAAGTTCACAAAAGACTAGTCAGATCCAGTTGGGCTGGCTAAATCAGTTATGATAAAATATTAACGACAACAACAACAACAACAACAATAATAATAATAATAATAATAATAATAATAATAATAATAATAATAATAATAATAATAATAATAATGATAAATTCATATACATAAAATGTTCAAATACTCTTTGCAAGATTACAAATAAATAAAATTGGTAGAGCTACAATTGCTGCCTCAGCGAGTGAGGCTAAAGCGAACAAACGAGAACACATTTTTCGTCGCAACGCATTGGATAGTGGTCAAAATACATTCGAATGAACACATCTCCGAATATTCTTGAACGACTCAAACGAGATTTGTAGCGAGAGACTTTCTTTTTTTTCCAACCAAATGGCTTTGTATGGTGGTGTCACGCTAGGTGACGTCACGGAACTAAAAACCTGGAATTCTTGCTTGAGCACCATAATAATGCCAAAAAGGTTGCTAGTCTACTGCTGTTTTTTTTTCTTTAAACAACTATTCAAATATACATTCATTTCATTCAAGTCGCTTGGCAACGGGCGAAGGGACAACTGAAAAATCAGAGTCCTTCCTCCCGTTGCCAAGCGACTTGTATTCCTATACTTCCACATTCCCATCATTACATGTATTCATTTCATTACCGCAAACATGACACCCGTCTAAATTCTGTGAAGTCCGCTGGTCAAGATTGCAAAGAAGAGGAGTGTGTTCAGGAGTGTTGAGCGCTGTTGTGAGCACTATCTTAAAAAAGGTAAGGAAGTTGTTTACTGCATTTTACGTGAGAGATCAGTCTTTTGAAAGATTTGTGGGCCTGTCTCCTCCATCTCGGAAAATGTCGGTGTCTAGATGCATCTAGATGTCGTGCAGCAAGGTATGACAGAATTTTTGAAAATGCACCGTGTCCGGCTGCAGTCCGATGATTTTTTCAGTTTCGTGTCGATCTTCGCTAAATATTCTATGCCTGCAATGCTATCTTGCAACTTCAGAATACCCGGCCACAGCTAACCACTATTGTTTTCCCTATGCGGCATCTTTTGAAGAACGAGACTTAATACAAGAGCCTATTCTTATTCAGTGAAATGCAATTAAGTGGCCGGGTATTCTGAAGTTATCTTTGTTTAGACAGCTACAAATAGTCAATAAAAGCCGTCTTGAATCCATTTCCGTGACCAGTGTCTGACACTTTCAGACTGCGGGCTCGTTTTAAAACGGGTAGCATTCTTCAATGATTGCGACAAGTACCTTTATCAGTACTTAGACTTAAATACTGTTTATCAGTGTTATTACAATACTCCGCAAATTGTTTTTATATTAATAACATCTATTGTATGCTGAGTCGTTCAAATAAAGTGAACACATCAGTAGAGTTGGCCATGGGTTTGAATGGCTAGTGGTCAGCAGAAAAACTGAAATTATTTACCTCAGAAAAGTAGACGCATCCAGCAAAATAATAATATTAACAATTAGTATCACCCAACTAGTGGACTAATGCAAATCCTGCATTTTGATTGGCTATGCTACTGGAGGACTATTAGTAATAATCCTCGAGTAGCGAAAAGCGTCACGCTTTCTTTCGTTTTATTCCCAAATGAATATTATGTATTTTCTTCAACTTGCATTAGCTAACTTTGTTATTGCCTTTTCTGTCGGACTAGTTGGGTGATACTAAAACAATTAGACCCTTTGCCCTCAAGGGCCACGGGTCAATAACCCATTCTGCTTCGCCTCATTGGCTATTGATCCGTAGCCATTGCGGGCTACAGGTCTAATTGTTAATAACCTCAGTGTTGGTGACTAGTTGTGAATAGTTGTTTCAGTATATACTAAAACAGAGAGACGCAAATCCCACTCGAGTTGTGCGGAGGTGAATACTTAACAATAATTATTGAAGTGATAGCTAGCTAATGTGCCTCAGCAATCCAGAGTAGAATAATTGTTTAATTAAAAACTCCAGGATCAACAATGTTGTCAAGTAAAGCATCGATTTCTGCCTCTGTCAATTCGAGTCCAAAACGGCTTTTGTCTGCCATTTTTCCTCAGGGCTGCAAAAGTGTTTTCAGCTCACTTTATTGCTGACATGTTCCTTGACCATATTAGGTAGAGCAGGTATATGAACTGATAGCCTGTGTCCGGCAAGCCAATGAAAATGCTGGAAATCTGATATCCGTAGCTCAGTTTTGAATAACAAAAGATATTCAAAGTTTCAGTAGTCAATCAGAGCATGTATTTTTTCTTATGTACTAACAAGTATTAAACAAACTATTAAGGTAAATTATATACACTAAAAGTTAGTAAAGCAAGGATTACAGGTAGTTCAAAGTGAACACCTACAATTGACTGTTGATCAACTTCAAAGTGTGTTTGCACTACTGTTGATCACAGCTTCATTCTCCAAAAAAGTTGAATGAAAGTTTTATGGAAACCAATTCTACAAATGATGTGCTATACGTCCTCTGTGTAATATTGTGAAATGGGGTTTCCACTTCCTTCCCTTGAAGACACTGAGTGTGTGAAACAGTCCACAGCATGTCTTAAGCAGGAGATGTAAGCGGTGATGAGATTATCAAGTAGAAAGAATTACATGTACTGGTAACTCTGATATTTTCTTTTTATATACAGAAATTCCTAGAATAAGCCCTTAAAGCATACTACATGTAGGGCTCAAGAAATGGTACTG
>OX421457.1:10086876-10096876 GCA_949126865.1 Montipora capitata | reverse complement strand
ACACATGAAAGAGTCCACACTGAGGAGAAGCCTTATAGATGCAAACAATGTGGAAAGTGTTTTAACCAACCAGTGAATTTAAGGACGCACGAAAGAGTCCATACTGGAGAGAAGCCTTATAAATGCAAACAATATGGCAAGTGTTTTTGCAACAAAAATGATTTAAGGACACATGAAAGAGTACATACTGGAGGGAAGCCTTTTAAATGCCGACAATGTGGAAATTGTTTTACGAATGCAGCAAAATTGAGGACACACGAAAGAGTGCATACTGGAAAGAAGCCATATAATTGCAAACAATGTGGAAAGTGTTTTAGCGTGGCAAGGAATTTAAGGAGACATGAAAGAGTCCATACTGGAGAGAAGCCTTATGATTGCAAACAATGTGGCAAATTTTTTAGCCAAGCAACGAATCTGAGGAGACATGAAAGAGTCCACACTGGAGAGAAGCCTTATAAATGCAAACAATGTGAAAAGTGTTTTAGCGATGCAGCGAATTTGAGGAGACACGAAAGAGTGCATACTAGAGAAAGGCCTTATGAATGCAAACAATGTGGAAAGTGTTATAGCCAAGCAGAGCATTTAAGGGCTCACGAGGGAGTCCATACTGGAGAGAAGCCTTTTAAATGCAAACAATGTGGCAAATGTTTTAGTCACGCAGGAAAATTAAAGACGCATGTTAGAGTGCATACTAGAGAAAGGCCTTATGAATGCAAACAATGTGGAAAGTGTTTTAGCAAGGCAGGAAATTTGAAGACACATGAAAGAGTACATACTGGAGAGAAGCCTTTTAAATGCAAACAATGTGGCAAATGTTTTAGCCAAGCATCACATTTGAGCACACATGAAAGAGTACATACTGGTGAGAAGCCTTTTAAATGCAAACAATGTGGAAAGTGTTTTAGCCAAGCAGTGCAGTTAAGGGCGCACGAAGGAGTACATACTGGTGAGAAGCCTTTTGAATGCAAACAATGTGGAAAGTGTTTTAGCCGAGCAGTGAATTTAAGGAGGCACGAAAGAGTACATACTGGAGAGAGGCCTTTTAAATGCAAACAATGTGGCAAATGTTTTAGCCAAGCCCAACATTTGATCACACATAAAAGAGTACATACTGGAGAGAAGCCTTTTAAATGCAAACAATGTGGCAAATGTTTTAGCCAAGCACAACATTTGAGCACACATGAAAGAGTACATACTGGAGAGAAGCCTTTTAAATGTAAACAGTGTGGAAAGTGTTTTAGCCAAGCAGAACATTTGAGGACACATGAAAGAGTACATACTGGAGAGAAGCGTTCTAAAGGTCAGCCAACTGGAAGGTCTTTCCAGAACAGAAGAACTGTGAGGAAACATGAAAAAGCACAAGAAGGTTCTGCAACTTCAAATCAAGATGAGGTGGAGGTTCATTACCCCTGCACTTGGCAAGATCATAGTTCGAACCAGGGTGTAAAACACAGCTGTTGGGTTTGCCAGGAGGAGTTGAGCAGCGAGCGGCTTCTTCTTGCACATTACCAAAATCATATGAGGTTTGAGGAGCCATCAACCTGAACTAGGTAGTTGGGTGGCTCTCTTGATAAATTTGTTTTGTAATGGTCTTTATCTTTGGCAGTAAGAAAGGAAACGAAATGAACGTTCATTTAAGGTGGCTTAAAAGAGTTTCAACATTTTGGAGGGGTAGTTCTATTCAAAGGATTAACTGTACAACACTTTTTAAAAGATCTGGAAAGAAGCAGACTAACAACAATTTTTATAAAAATAACGACACATTTGAAACTAAATAATTTACAAGACATGTTTCGGTCGTTCGACGACCATCGTCATTTGAAATTATAATAAAGTTTCTATATAACGCGCGCTCTCATTGGTTTAAACAGCGTGCTTTATGAGAGTACAAAGCACGGAACAAACGAAAGTTCAGGTCATCATCCGCTGAAATGGCAGATGAATTTCCGAATTTTTCCTTGGGTATTATTGAAGCTGTCAGTTAAAGGCTTGCTGAGATATTCTGTCAAGTGCTTTGGATGGAAGACTTAGAAAGAAAGCCCTCAGGCTGGAGTTCTTCATTTACAAAATTCCCAACAGGTTTTCAGATTCCAGCCGCAAGCAATAAACAGTTTGTTTTCCAATTGTCATGTCGGAAACGTGCAGGTTTTCATGGGCAACAATTCGTCCGGTTTTCACTGAACTTATTTAGATCCTCTTTTTTGCTGTTTTTTGACGGACTGAAACCGAACATTGAAGCACTTGTTTTCCATAAATTCGAATTTTGTGTGATTTCTGTCGAGTCACTTTCCAGTTGATTGATGTTTTGACAAGCCTTTGTTTCATTAACCAATCAAATAAGTTTAAATATTCTTACAAGCGCCTATCGGCTCGTGTTTCCCCCTACACTTCTTTCGAGCTCTAGCCGCTTCCTGCGTGCTTTACAACAGAACAGAGCACAGTCAAGGCTTCTTTATTTGTTAAGTAGAATTATTTTTTTCCAATGCTCAAACACATTTCTTGTTTAGGGGTTCGTTTTTTGACCAAATTGATTGTGTGGCAATAGGCTCTCCCCTCGCCCCGGTGTTGGCTAATCTTTTTATGGGTCACCATGAAGGGATTTGGTTGGAAAACTATCAGACCTCTGGTATTTTATTTTACCGACGCTATGTTGACGATACTTTTTGTCTATTTGACACTGAACATGACACTACTTTGTTTTTTGACTACATCAACGACAGACATCCCAACATACGTTTCCACATGGAAAAAGAGATGGATTAAAAAATCCCCTTTTTGGATGTTCTGATTGACAACAGTCAACGTCAATCTCCTATTACCAGGGTCTATCGTAAGAAAACTTTCACCTGTCTATTAATTAATTATTTCAGTTTTACCCCGTTCTCTTACAAACGTGGCGTAATCAGGACCCTAGTTGACAGAACATACAAGATCAACAACACGTGGGTAGGCTTTCATTAGGATATCATGAAATTGTTATTAATCTTACGTAAAAACCTTTTCCCCAGTCATAACGTTGAGAGGGTCATTAGGCAGTATATTGCAAAAACTCAGACCATTTCGAACATACCTGCTAGTCCTCCCTCTAATTCTACACATTTTTTTTCAAATTACCTTATGTTGGGCCCTTCTCTATTGTAGCACAAACAGATTACGTAAACTACTCAAACGTTATTGTAACAATCTTGATGTTAAGCTAGCCTTTTCTTCCTTCAAGATCCGTAACATGTTTATTGTGAAGGACCCTGTGCCTGTCGAACTTCGTTCGAATGTTGTCTACAAGTTTATAAACCTGTGCAAGCTGTAATTCTTGCTATGTCGGCGAAACTAGCCGACACCTCTCGACAAGCATTGGCGAACACTTAAACAGGGACAGGACCTCACACATCTTTTAACACCTTCAACAATCCGAGGCATGCCGTAATTCCTGCTCTGCTGAATGTTGTAAAGTTATAGATCATGCGACCACAAAATTCCAGTCCAGATAAAAGAAACGTTACATTTTTCCTGGGAGCAACCTTCTTTAAACAAGCAATTATATCATGTTAATTTAAATCTTTCGTTCAAATCAGAATGTCTCTATTGTACACTCTTCTGTTATCTTTGGTTATTATGTCATATTCCTAATTTATTCCACGTTGTTATTTATCTTTGTTTAGCATTATATTATAAATTCAAATGTACTTTAAATTAATTCTACTTTCAACTGAAGATGGTCGTCGAACGACCGAAGCATGTCTTGTAAATTCAGTTTCAAATGTGTCGTTATTTTTATAACAATACTTTTTCATGTAACGCCAATGTATTGGTACCAAATAAAACAACAATAATAGGCCATTTCGGAAAATACCATAATACTCTTTGTTTGTCGTCCCAAATTTTACATAAGCATTGTTTTTGTTTTCTCTTGGGACCATTGTAAGTCCCAAGAGAAACTGGAAACAAAGCGTATGTAAAATTTGGGGGGACAAACAAAGAGTATTATGGTATTTTTCGAAGTGGCCTATTGCTCAACAAGATGCTTTTATTCATGTGACGTAATAAGTCACCTTGGCAACAAAACAGCGATGTAAAAACATGTATTTTTTTATTTAGACGGTTATATTTCAGAAACAAACTCGGTGATCCCAGCTATTTATAGCTGGAAAGTGATTGGCATGCAAAGATAGACCTTTTTACAAAAATCTCAGGAGCAAGCTTTGTACGGAGGAGCTATATGGTGATCCAATATGGCCGCCGGAAATCAATAAAAACGTTCGGAATTCGCTTCGCCATGGAAGAGCCTTCTTTTCACTCATGAACTGCATCAATCTCTTAAGACTTCAAACGTTGCAACTGTTGAATTTTTCTTCAACCGTGTCAAGCAAGGCGAAATCCGGAAATCAAAAATGCTGGAAGATACGTGGTGTATTTGTCATTTAGTGGTTATCTATTGTTTACCATTATCTAAACACGGTAAAACCTTCAGGGTTAAGAGTAGGTTTCTGTTTATGTTGAGGGCTAAGAACCCGAGTTCGAGTCTTGAAATTTTCGGACTCTTTGTTTTCCTCCAGTTTTTCTTTGTAATATTTTTTCTTAGTTTGTTTTTTTTTAATTTTCTTTGAAGTGAAGTGTGTAGTCGACCGTTATAAATGGCATCGACCGTTTCAAATGGCAACGACCGTTCTGAGAAATGGCAACGACCGTTTACGATAGGGAACCTTGCGGAGGCGAGTGCTCTCACCACTGCGCCAAATCTGCTTTTCAAAAGTGGTGGGTTGTGCAAGGATTTAGTCTTGAAGACTGTAACTCTAGCCAAATCACTGGTTGTTCTTTTCATCTGGCATGGGTATTTACCTAAGGAAACTGAATTTAGTAATAGACAGCAATACATTAGTTGGGATGAAACCTGGAGAAGATTTAGCAGGAGATTTAGTTGTACTTCAGACTTCTTTATCCTTTTTTAACTTATAGCTTAATTAACTGGGGGAATACATATCCAACTTCTCTACAGCCTCTTATTACTTAACAGAAAAAAATTAGAATAATAACCTTTTCTGATTTTAATTCTCATTCTAGTCCCCTCTTTCGCAAGTTGGGGCTACTTAAATTAGGGGATTTAATATATTTAGACAGTGCTCTCCTTATGCATGACTACTATTCTAATAGATTTCCTAGTACTTTCAATTATTTCTTTTAAAGGATTAATAAAATACGCCACTATGCCACCAGACTGGCCTCTAAGATGTCTTATTGTTTACCGAAAGCCAGGACTAATTATTAAAAAGTTAATATCCGTTTCGGTGGGACTAAACTCTGGAAGGCTATGGACGGAGATATAAAATCAGCGAGTGGGTTTTCGCCTTAAAAAGTTCTTAAAATAATCTGTCATCTCCAATTATGCCCCAGGCACTCAGCGCAATTAGCTCTTGCTATTTATGAGTGCCTGTGCGCTCTTTCTCTCACAATTATTGTAAGGACATGCGCACTGCGCGGGGTCTGAAAGCCATGATGGATTAAACTGTTAGTGTTCACTTTGTATCTGTGTTTTATCTGCTTACATCGACATAACATGGCGTAAGAAGTAAAGCACGCACCGTTAACTCCGCCATTCTGATCGTGACATTTTATACCGAATACGAGCGGCAAATTCAAGTAGTCAACTTCGCAGATCGGAGCACATGTCACAGTAGAACGTACCTACAACAAGTCAAGAGGTAAGCTCACAAGAAATGGCTGCGCACTTTAATCGGCCTTCCAACTCCGGAACCACTTGATTTATGCGGCGATAATATCTCCGAAAATTGGAAGAAGTTCGGACAAAAGTTTACTAAATTATGAAATTGTCACTGGAATAAACAAGAAAGAAAGTGTGACTAGAGTGGCCACGCTGCTAACAGTCATCGGCAATGATGCTATCGATGTTTTCAACACGATAACGTGGGATGCAGAAGGTGATGACACAAGGATTGACAAGGTATTACAGAAATTTCAAGAACACTGTGAACCAAAAAGAAAATGTTAGCGACGAAAGATACAAGTTCTTCTCAAGGGCTCAAGAGAGCGGCGAAACTATCGACCAATATGTGACTGTACTTAAAAATGTGAGTGAAACCTGTGAATTTGGAACACAAAAGAACTCTCTTATCAAAGATCGAATTGTGCTTGGTGTAAATAATTGCAAGTCGAGGGAAAGATTGCTCAGAGTACAGGAACTGACCCTAGACACCTTTAGCATCGGGTTTTTCAGGCAATACCGCGAACCGAAAACCTCGGGAAATCACGTGATCTTGTCCTTGCCGTCAAGTTTGCGGTTTGCGGTTGGAATTTCAACTTCAAGACACCATTTTTGCGGTAAGTGATTTACGGCAGCGTTTTATAGCCAGAGATCAATCAGACCTCCTGTGTGACCATGTCACTCACGTTGTTACATCTGTTTGCTATCTATTGGGGACAATTTTGAAGATCAAATATAAGTTTTGGAAAAATTTGAGCTGTTTTACTTAAGAGCAGTTGTAGCAATGAAAAATCCAAGATGACCTCTAACGGCAAACGACTAACCACAAATCGCGGTTTGCGGTTATATTCCGAAAACGTCGGTGCTAAAGGTCTTTAATGACAGAAAAGCAACTTCAAGAACTGGAAAGTGATTCATAAGTACATTGTATCGCAAGGAGAAGAGCAAATCAGTCCTCAAGAAGCAGCTCTTAGAAAAGGAGGAAAAACCACCTCCAAACAAGATTTTGAATTGCGGAAAAAGACAGGGTGTGAGAGAGTGCCCCGCGCATGGAAAAATGTACCACAATTGCCAAAGACAGCATCATTTCCAAAGCTTGTGCAAATCACGAAAGACAGTTCATGGGCTTGAAGAAGTAACCAAAGAACACCATTCGAAGAAAAACCTGTTTGTTGGAGCCATCACCACCAGTGTTGAACTTCAAAATGATGAATGTTTTGTGATGTTGCCAGTGCAGATTAAAGACATGTTACATGTATTAAGCTAGACACCGGATCTCAAGTCAACATCTTACCTGTCAGAGAACTCAAGAAGATAATTGGAAGCAACCCATGCATGCATCCGTGTACACACAAACTAGTCAGCTACTCTGATTACAAGCTAACAGTTTTTAGCACGGCAAAACTGCCCGTGAAGTACAAAGCAAATGTAGAGAAAGAGCTTATGTTCCACATAGTTGACACAAATCAACTAGGATTACTGGGACTCAGGTCTTCTCAAGACCTGGGTTTAATCAAAGTGGTGATGACGCAGAGGAAGAACGATCCAAACTAGATACCGATTTGAAATGTGATAAATTCCCACATCAATTGAAAGAAGAAGTCTTGCAGAAGTATGGAAACGTTTTTACTGGATTGGGCCGTTTGGAAAACCTTACCACATCGAAGTAGACCCCAGAGTGACGCAGGTTGTGAACCCTCCCAGAACGATACCAGCAGCTCTAAGAGACAGGGTAAAGCCAGAGTTGGAAGACGTAGAGAAACGTAGAGTTATTCGTAGAGTAGAGGAACCCACCGACTGGATGAGTTCTATGGCCATCGTTGAAAAGCCTGACGGGCGTTTGCGTATCTGTTTGGATCCCAGAGATCTAAACAAAGCCATTAAAAGAGAACACTTCCAACTCCCCACCATTCAGGATATTACAACACGAATGGCAAATGCAAAATGGTTCACCAAATTAGATGCAAATCGAGGCTATTGGAAGATACCCTTGGATGAAGCAAGTCAGCTGCTGACCACTTTCAATACACTATTTGGACGGTTCTGCTCTCAGGTCACTCCTTTTGGCATCAAATCTGCCCAAGAGGTCTTTCAAAAGCGGCATGACTTAACATTTCAGTGATTTAGAAACTGACATAGATGACATTATAGTGCATGCAGAAACAGAAGTCACACATGGTAGGCGTCTACACTCAGTCTTGGAATGCTGTGAAAAGATCAATTTAACACTAAACAAAGAAAAATGCGTCTTCAAGTGCAAAGAGGTTACATATATTGGTCACAAACTCACACAAGATGGAATCAAACCTGACGACAACAAACGACAACAAAGTCCATGCCATTAACGAGATGCCAGCACCATCTGACAAAAAGGGAGTTGAGAGACTTCTTGGAACAGTGAATTATTTAGGAAAGTTTGTTCCCAATTTGGCAACAGTCACTGAACCATTAGAATTCTCTAAGAAAGGACAGTCACTGAATTTGAGTGGTCATATGAACAAGACTAAGCATTTCGAGGGATTAAAGCAATCCTTACCAAAGACGGAGGTCCAGTTCTAAGGTTTTGTGATGTAAGAAAGCACTATTGTGACCAGCAGACCAAAGCCCTCCCCGTTTTGGAGACAGGTGATCGGATAAGGCCAGGGTGCAAATGGGGAGCAGTTGGAAACCGGGAAGACTAATCATGCAACACGCAGAAACGCCCAGATCTTACGAGATCCAAGATGAAGGAAGAAAATACCTTCGAAATCGAAGAACGTTGATAAAATCTGCAGAAGACAATCTTTCATCAATAGACAGCCCATTTGCTTCTAACTCACCGACAACCGGTACACGCGAATGGCCACATTCCAAGGAACCGCTGGACAAAGTAAGCCCATCAGTGGAGGGGCCTACAGCAACATTTCCTCAGCCTGAGGAACTGTGCTCTACAGATGAAGATATTGAAGAGACAACCAGGACTACCAGTGGTGTAGAGTTGTTCGGAAGCCACTGCGTTTCAAGGACTATGTTCTGGGGTGAAAATCACTCTCTAAGTATTGACGTTAGCAGTTTTGAACAGTTGCATGAATTTGCTAGTTGTTATTGCTGTGTGACTCAATGACGTTTATACAGTTTTTAATCTTTCCTTTTCTTGCATGCTTGGTAGTTTTTTTTTTTCGTTTAAGGGAAAGTTGTAATGATCAGCGGTAGTATTTCTACATGCTCACTGCGCGGGGTAAGGAAGCCGTGATTGATTGATTTTTAGTATTCACTTTGGATCTGTGTTTTATATTCTTACATCGACCTAAAATAACGAGATTATAACAGATGCTAACTTTTTCCAACTTGACTTTTTGTGTCGTCAAGGAGGAATTCTATTTTATCGTTGTTTACCATAAGTTTATCACATAACATCCACCTTCTTATGTCAGCTACGCGTGATTCAAATGCCTGAATAGCAGATTGTTGATCTTCAACACTTTTTGGTTTAAATGAGAAATACAGTCAAATCTCTCATAGCGACCACTTCTCGTAAGCGACCACCTCCCGTAAGCGACCACTTCGTAAACAACCGTTTTGTCTCTCAGTTAAATACTGTTGCCAGAGCTCTCTCGTAAGCGACCACCACTCAAATTTCTAAAGCGACCGCGACCACTTTTTAGGCCAGAAATTTGACATATTCTTTTGTTTTCTGTTTCTGGTAAGCGACCACCCAACATAATCATATATGATCATTAGTGAATCACTACTCAGAAGTTACAAAAGTTCAATTTTTAATGACGCTACCCCGGACTGCTGACAGATAATAACAGTTTACATTAATTGTTACAGTGATCTGTCCCAAAATGATATACTGTCAGTACAAAGTTTCATCAGAAGAATGCATAGATTGCCCAGGCGCTATTCAATGTGAAATATGCCAGTGCTTTCAATCTTTTCTTTAAGCCATGGAATAGAAATGTCATTGTCTCCGTAGAAAATGTAACTGCAGGGAATTTCCAGTCCATAACCTGCTCCTCGATTTACACGTTTTCTTGTTATAATGGTCTTTCCATTGTTTGTCCTTCGTTTCAAGAATTTGCTAACATACTGAGACATATGTAATGGTATGTGGCCGACAATTTCGTCTTCTTTTGATACGGTGTTGGGATGTTCGGCTTCAGTAAAATTTCTTGACAGCGGCCTCACTACTGCAACTGCATTTCCATCTTTTTCATTCAGTGGCTCAAGTTTCAGTCTACGTTGCTCACCAATTTCGGGAACCCATGTTGTTTCATCCTTGTAGACATGATAACCTCGTAT
>OX421457.1:10079376-10081876 GCA_949126865.1 Montipora capitata | reverse complement strand
CGTGTCTCCTCCTCTTCGGAAAATGGCGGTGTCTACATGTCTTGCAGGAAGACATGATAGAATTTTTGAAAATGCACCGTGTCCGGCTGCAGTCCGATAATTTTCTCAGTTTCGTGTCGATTTTCGCTAAATATTCTAAGCCTGCAATGCGGTCTTTGTGTACACCACTAAAAATAGTCCATTATAGCAGTCTTGAATCGATTTCCGTGACCAGTGTCTGACACTTGCAGACTGGGGGCTCATTTTAAAATGGGCAGCATTCTTCAATGATTCCGACAAGTACCTTTATCAGTACTTAGACTTAAATACTGTTTATAAGTGTTTCAATACTCTGCAAATTATTTTTATATAAATAACATCTATTGTATGCTGAGTCGTTCAAGTAAAGTAAACACATCACATGATCAGTACAGTTGGCCATTCAGGGTTTGAATGGCTGGTGGTCAGCAGAAAAACTGAAATTATTTTACCACAGAAAAGTAGACGCATCCAGCAAAATATTAATATTAACCACTGTTCACCTCAGTGTGTGACTAGTGGTGAATAGTTCTTTTAGTAATATACCACATAAAGGTGATTTTAACTCATTTGTGCCTGCAACAATTACAATATTTTTGGACGCAAATCCCACACGAGTTGCTCGGAGGTGAATAGTCAACAGTAGTTATTGAAGTGATAGCTAGCTAATGTGCCTCAGCAATCCAGAGTAGAATAATTGTTGTATTAAAAACTCCAGGATCAACAACGTTGTCAAGTAAAGCATCGATTTCTGCCTCTGTCAATTCGAGTCCAAAACGGCTTTTGTCTGCCATTTTTCCTCAGGGCTGCAAAAATGTTTTCAACTGGCTTTATTGCTGATGCGTGCCTTGACCATATTAGATAGGGCAGGTGTATTAACTTATAGACTGTGTCCGGCAAGCCAATGAAAATGCTGGAAATCTGATATCTGTAGTTCAGTTTTTAATAACAAAACATATTCGAAGTTTGAGTAACCAATCAGAGCATGTGTTTTTTACTGTATACTAACAAGAATTAAACAAACTATTATTAAGGTAAATTATATAAACTAAAAGTTAGTAAAGCAAGGATTAGTTCAAAGTGAACAGTTACAATAATTATTGACTGTTGATCATCTTCAAAGTGTGCTTGCACTACTGTTGATCACAACTACATTCTCCAAAAAAGTTGAGTGAAAGTTTTATGGAACCAATTCTACAAATGATATACTATAAGTCCTCTGTGTAATATTGTGAGACGGGGTTTGCACTTCCGTCCCTGGTGGAAGACACTGAGTGTGTTTACCTAAGGACTACCAGTATGAAACAGTCCACAACATGTCTGCATGTAGATGTCTTGTCTTTCAACATTATCTGATAGAAGAGAGGCAAATGCAGGAAAGCTGTTT
Organism: Montipora capitata; assembly: GCA_949126865.1. NCBI lineage: Eukaryota > Metazoa > Cnidaria > Anthozoa > Scleractinia > Acroporidae > Montipora > Montipora capitata. The sequence continues at coordinate 10,080,471 of OX421457.1, read as the reverse complement.
GATAAAATATGTACCAATCAATTTCATAGTCTCCAAAGCTTAAATTTTTGCTAAAAGAACTGCCCGGTATGTATCCTTTAAATCATTTGTGCATGTTTAGCAGTTTAACACCTAATAACTAGATTTAGATTTGTACAGGACTGGTATGCAGTAGGTTATTCTTGTTTCTAATTTGTTATGAATAACTTGTATATAGCACAGTAATTCATTTTGTTTGTTTTTATTCTTTAGCTTTTATTATTTTACTTTTTATGTTTTTTTTTTCTCTTGCATGATTTGTAAACCTTGTTGTAATTCAGCCCTTAAATAAAAGTCCTTTAGAGTGAAAGAACTATCTATCTGTTATGAATTTCCTTTTATACTTTACTTGTCAAATAAAATAATTTAATACATCAAAGAACCACTACAAATCAAGATATTCTAAATACAGGGAGGCTAAGTAAATATAGTTCGTAAAATAAAGTTAAGTCAAACAACTTGAGCCTTTTTATATATTTTTCTTATATGACTTTCACCTACAGTAGTCGTTGTTGAAGTCTTTTTTTTAACTTCAGCTTTGAACCCGTACTATCATTAGTCAAAGAGGGTTTCGTGACAATTTTATCCCTATTAATGTTACATTAACATAACAAAGTTAACCTTGTTCTTTAACAAACTTTCAAAATGGCAAAAAGCTTTTTATCCGTAATACGGCAGCCTGGCCTTCAGGGCTTTACCCGGAGCATTACTGAGTATGAGACTCACAAAACACAAGAAAAAATGTGCACATAATGATATTTATTACATTTCAAAATACTTCAATTTTAATAACCAATAGAATGGTAAATGCTGAATGGGGAGATATCTATTTGTTGCCCAAAATGGCTAATTACCAAATGCTGCTGCCCGGCGGGCCTGGTGGTCCAGTATAGTTTTCAACTTTTCTTGAATGTCCGGGCCTAATATTTGTCGAGCCCTGAGGTAGGACGCGATAACGCTAATAGATAAATTAAGTGGGTGAAGATGTGACACATGAGCAGATGTCCTCAGTACTGTAGTTGATGCATGTTAAGAAGACGGCATTTTATAATGTTTTTTTAAGGCAGGGGATGATAG
>OX421457.1:10069376-10076876 GCA_949126865.1 Montipora capitata | reverse complement strand
TACATACTGGCGAGAAGCCTTATAAATGCAAACAATGTGGAAAGTGTTTTAGCCTAGCAGGGAATTTAAGGGCGCACCTAAGAGTCCATACTGGAGAGAAGCCTTATAAATGCAAACAATGTGGAAAGTGTTTTAGCAAAGCAGGTGATTTAAGGGCACATGAAATATTCCACACTGGAGAGAAGCCTTATAAATGCAAACAATGTGGAAAGTGTTTTAGCAGAGCAGGTAATTTAAGGACACATGAAAGAATTCACTCTGGAGAGAAGCCAAATAAATGCAAACAGTGTGGAAAGTGTTTTAGCCAAGCAGGGAATTTAAGGACGCACCAAAGAGTCCATACTGGAGAGAAGCCTTTTAAATGCAAACAATGTGGAAAGTGTTTTAGCGGTGCATCGAATTTGAGGAGACACGAAAAAGTACATACTGGCGAGAAGCCTTATAAATGCAAACAATGTGGAAAGTGTTTTAGCCTAACAGTAAATTTAAGGGTGCATGAAAGAGTCCATACTGGAGAGAAGCGTTCTAAAGGTCAGCCAACAGGAAGGTCTTTCCGGAACAGAAAAAGTGTCAAGAAACATGAAAAATCACAAGAAGGTTCTGCAACTTCAAATCAAGATGAAGTGGAAATTCATTACCCCTGCACTTGGCCAGATCCTACAACCTGTAGTTCGAACCAGGATGTAAAACACATCTGTTGGCTTTGCCAGGAGGAGTTGAACAGCGAGGAGCTTCTTCTTGCACACTACCAAAATCATATGACGTTTGAGGAGCCAACAACGTGAACTAGGTAATTGGGTGGCTCTCTTGATAATTTTTTTTTATAATGGTTTAAATCTTTGGCAGTAAAAAGGAAAGCAAAGGAAAGGAAATTTATTTATGGTGGCTTAAACGAGTTTCAACATTTTGCAGGGATAGTTCTATTTAAAGGATTAATTCTACAACACTTTTTCATGTAACGGCAATGTATAGTGGTACCAAATAAAACAACAAGAATTGCTTAACAAGATGCATTTATTCATGTGACGTAATAAGTCACTGTGGCAACAAAACAGCGATGTAAAAACATCCTTTATTATATGAATACAATTGGAGCTCCGTGAGCGGGCAAGATAAACCAAACCCCGCGCTGTGATTGGCTACCCGAGCGGGGAAGATGGAGTAAGATGGGTACGATGGAGCTGTCTTGCCCGCTCGGGATTTCTAGCTTGGTCCCGCAAGATCAAAGATCATTTTTTGGTGTTTTAAGTCATATAATGAATCCTTTATTGACCAAGCTTGTTCGGTCAAGATGGCTGGATATTGGCCTCGTTCTTTTTTTGCGTGTTTATGGACCTCGACTTTGTCTCGGTCCATAAACACCCAAAAAAAGGAACTTGGCCAATATCCAGCCATCTTGACCGAACAAGCTTGGTCAATAACCCATATATATTTTTTATTTAGACAGTTATATTTCAAAAACAAACTCGGTGATCCCCCCTTTTTATAGGTGGAAAGTGATTAGCATGCAAAGATAAAAATTTTACAGAACTCTCTGGAGCTGATTCGGGGCTACCTTAAAATTTTCCAATTGTGAAGGTAGCTAAAAACCCTCTCCAGAGAATTGTTTTTAACTCAGACAAAGTTGTCTTAGTCTGCTCATCACATTCTAGCAATAAAAACTGGGGGTCACCGAGTTCGTTTTTGAGATGTAAGCGTTTAAAGAAAAAATATAGGGTGTTTTTACATCGCTGTTTTGTTGCCACATAAATGAGTGCATCTTGTTATGCAAAAATTGGTGTTTCGTATGTTACCATAACATTGCCGTTACGTGAAACAGTTGGGTGGATTCGATCCTTCCAAATAGTACAGTTTATTGAAAGTGTTGAAATTATTTTGAGTCTCCGTAAGTGTCCAATCTTCTAACGCTGGAGCACCAATTGGGGACACTGTAAACTGAAATCAACAAATTAACGCAAATCAATTCAAATGTTCGTTTTTGGGAAATACAGCATTTTTAAAATTTGCGAATTTCGCCTTGCGTGACACCAAGATAGTGGCCATTTGGTTGGAGAAAAAGGCCTTTTCTCTTTTAATATTAAACAGTTGCAACGTTTCAAGTCTCATAAGGTTGTGCTAATGCGTGTGTGTGCCATTTCATGAGTTCATACTGTAACAGTCTACTGTACGGCTTACCAGCCAGTTATATTAACAACCTGCAACGGGTTCAAAACGCTGGCGCAAGGCCCATCTTCAATACCACGCGTTTTGATCACATTTCTCCTGCTATGAGAGACTTGCATTGGCTGGCTACCATTTAAATACCGTATAATGTTTAAATTGTTTTTTACAAATTCAAAGCTTTACATGGTAGTGCTCCCAAATATTTTCATCAAAACATTTTCAGCTCGATCTTCCCAACAAGACCGAGAAGACAACAGGAGACAGGACGTTCTTTGCAGCCGAGCCGGCCCTGTGGAACGCCCTTCCAGATGAGTGGAGAGCTTTGGGTAGTCTCTAAACTTTTATAGCACGGCTAAAAAACATTTTAAATTAGCTTTTAGCTTACAACCTATAGTATTTTAACATAGATTTCTGCATCCATATATATGTATAATATTTTTATCTAGTATTCATTTATTAACTATTTAGAAAAGCTGTATATCCTTTTTATGGTAATATTATAAGCACTGTAATGTAAAGCGCATTAGATCATCTACCCATGTTCTTAGCGCTATACAACTAATAAAGTTATGGTAAAGTTATGTTATGAAAAGAACTGGTTTTCATGGCGAAGCGAATTCCAATTTTTTTTTGTTGATTTCTGGCGGCCATTTTTGTGTACCATATGGCGCTTCAATACAAAGCCGGCTTATAGAGCGTTTTCATTCACGTGACCAGCAGCCATATTGGATTACTGAAACAAAAGAAAGGATTTGCATAAAAATAGAGCTCAATTCCCGGAGGATTAGTTTGGTACACCATCATGACCGCCATTTCTTTCTTTTGGAACACCAACATGGCCGCCGTGACGTCATGTGAAAACGCTCTATTTAAGATCCTTATAAAGGCCCACCTTCAGCCAACAGAAAAGACCTGCCAGTTGAAATAGAAGACTTCGAGTCTACGGTTATTGCATGAAGGATACTACAATGAATCTACAGTATAATAAAACATGATATATAAAAAAACAAGACTGGAGAAAAACTCTAGCTTCACTTTAATTTATACACATTAAATTTACTTACATACAATATTAAATTCGCTTCGACACACTACCCACATCTACATGTATCATCTCCATTATGGAAAACGGCATCATCAGCTTTGCAGGGCTTCCTATGTTTTATTGAACGGTTTAGAATTTATTTTTTTGTTGCCTGACAGTGAACGATGTGGCTGTCAGCGGTCGTGGAACATGACGGCTACAACTTTTATAGCTTTTTATGGTTAGGACTAGAATAAGGTGAGACACTTCGTGACACATATAAAGGTGTTAACATTTGGTCACGTTACATGGCAATACCTGACAGCCCCACAGTGTTAACCCGCTCTGGCAGATAAACAACACTGTTTAGGCAGAGAATAACTGCTGGCTTAGGCACTGATCTCTAGTGATTAGGAATAAGCGCCGACTCGAAATGGTTAGTTTTCATAAATTGTTCTGGTGACACCATGTTTAAACTTAGTAAACCTTTAGTTAGATCACAAAAATTTGGTTTTATCAACGGAGTTGATAATGTAAATTGGCCACCGTACAGAGATTCTAAAAGCTGACGTTTCGAGCGTTAGCCCTTCGTCAGAGCGAATCGAGGGATTATGGGTTACGTGTAGTTTTTATAGTAGAGTAGGAGCTACGCTATTGGTGGTAACATGGCAACGTGAAAAATAGGAATATATTAGTTAAATGAAAAGCGTTCGTTAATACCGTGAGGATTAAGGGTGCCGATTTGAAATCCAGATTCTTGCGGCTTTCCGTCGTACCTAGATGTAGGGAAAGGCCGCAGATAGCCATGTGTTTTTTGGAGTGGTTAGGCAGATTAAAATGGCGAGCGACTGGCTTAGATGCATCCTTGTCATTCTTCTCAACATCGCGAAGGTGTTCGCGGAATCGGTCACCTAGTTGTCTACCTGTCTCACCAATGTATAATTTATTGCATAACGTGCAGGTTATGCAATAAATGACATTTGCGGAGGTACATGTGAAACGATCGGTGATCTTAACAGATCGCTTAGGTCCCGATATCTTGCTAGTGTTAACAATGAAAAGACAAGTTTTGCATCGTGAGCGCGCGCATTTGAAAGTGCCGGGTTGCTCGTTAGTTTTGAGCGCGCTTCTAACTAAAAAGTTGCCTACGTTTTTGTCGCGTTTGAATGAAATAAGTGGAGGTTGCGAAAAGATTCTACCAGTCTCGGGATCATTTTGGAGTAATTTAAAATTACTAAGAATGATGCTTTTGACTGCGTGATTATGAGGATGGAAAGTGAGGGTGAATGGAATTCTGTCATTCTTATCTTTTTGTGACGTTTGTAGTGATGACTGTCGATCAAATTGTTGGGCGCGATGATGGCCCGCTTTGACCACAGAGACAGGATATGATCTTTTTGTAGGATATGTTGAACACCAAACGTCACAAAAAGATAAGAATGACAGAATTCCATTCACCCTCACTTTCCATCCTCATAATCACGCAGTCAAAAGCATCATTCTTAGTAATTTTAAATTACTCCAAAATGATCCCGAGACTGGTAGAATCTTTTCGCAACCTCCACTTATTTCATTCAAACGCGACAAAAACGTAGGCAACTTTTTAGTTAGAAGCGCGCTCAAAACTAACGAGCAACCCGGCACTTTCAAATGCGCGCGCTCACGATGCAAAACTTGTCTTTTCATTGTTAACACTAGCAAGATATCGGGACCTAAGCGATCTGTTAAGATCACCGATCGTTTCACATGTACCTCCGCAAATGTCATTTATTGCATAACCTGCACGTTATGCAATAAATTATATATTGGTGAGACAGGTAGACGACTAGGTGACCGATTCCGCGAACACCTTCGCGATGTTGAGAAGAATGACAAGGATGCATCTAAGCCAGTCGCTCGCCATTTTAATCTGCCTAACCACTCCAAAAAACACATGGCTATCTGCGGTCTTTCCCTACATCTAGGTACGACGGAAAGCCGCAAGAATCTGGATTTCAAATCGGCACCCTTAATCCTCACGGTATTAACGAACGCTTTTCATTTAACTAATATATTCCTATTTTTCACGTTGCCATGTTACCACCAATAGCGTAGCTCCTACTCTACTCTAAAAACTACACGTAACCCATAATCCCTCGATTCGCTCTGACGAAGGGCTAACGCTCGAAACGTCAGCTTTTAGAATCTCTGTACGGTGGCCAATTTACATTATCAACTCCGTTGATAAAACCAAATTTTTGTATACTACTTCCCCACCGACGCAGCACCACAGTTTCTTTAGAAACTACCCCTTCATTCTTTAGTTAGATCGTTTGATACATTATGTACACATAACTAAGTGTCTCATCTTATTTTGGAGTATCCATTTTAGTCACAACCTAAATTTTACCGCTCCGACTATCATTCCTTTCCTTGCCTTCATAATCGGTTTTCTCGGTTATGGTACGGACTATATTCCTCTCTAGTCATCTTTCTCCAAGTTTCCTTCTAGGATTGGCTTCGAAGCTCTGCAGCGGTTTCCTCGTAAACCAAAGCAATCCGTCATCCTTTTCACAGGCCAAACTAAAAAGTTTTTGGTGCTAGTCACGTCGAGCAAAATCCTAGACCTACTTACAAATATCATTGTGGAAAGTGCGCGAAACCTGTCAAACTTTTGACTTCAGCAAAGCATTTGACAAGGTACCACATCAGGATGATATCGACCAATTAATACAGCAAATGAAAGTGTTATCTTGCAGAATGATATTGACAAATTAACCTCTTGGGCCAAGACATGGCAAATGCAATTTAATGTGTCTAAATGCCACACAATGAGAATCTCACGAAAGAAGTAATCCATTTTGACAGATTATTACATGATGGCAAGAAGTTGTCACCACTGAAAGACCATCCTTATCTGGGTGTTACATCGTGTTACACTTACGAAAGATCTAAGATGAAACTGCCGCATTGAGAAAATAGTTTCTCAAACTCATTAATTATTCATGAAGCAACAGCCAATAAATAAAGCATATTTGGGTCACATGCATGAACCTTGATACCCAATGAACACTCAGATGAAAATCTTAAGGGTTTTGACCTGATATCAAACATGGTTTTGATCTCGGATCAAACACTTGCATTTTCAATAATTAATACATAGTTAACAAGAATTCCAGTAATGACTTGAATATTTTTTTACGTAATTAACGTTGATTTTCACAGAACAGTTAGAGAAAGCTATTCACCTCACCTTCAGTCGCTATTATCAAGGGGTTTTAACGCGTCTGCACAATTCTTCTCCTCCATATAGCGTCGGATACTTAGCAACTATTCACCGAAGTGCAGGTGGCTTCGCGGCTCGGTAAATATCCTTCCCTAGCCACGTACCGACACTGACTAGTACATACTAAAAAAGTGAGATAACATAGCACAAAAAGATGATTTTAACTCATGTATTCCTGTCAAGATTACAACATTTTCGGACGAAAACTCTGCGGGAATTGCTCGGAGGTGAATAGTTAACAATTATTCCATGAGCCCGCGTTGGATACGAGATGGTATCCAACAAGGGTGAATGGAATAATTATTTTATTGAATTCTCAAACTTCGGTTTTGCGAAATGTTATTTAAGCGTAAGAAATGATCGGAAAGTGATGTGACTTCCGGACGTCAAAAATTTTAATTATGCTGAGCGACATTTGCCGCATTCATTTTAGCCTGTTCCAGGCTCCCAGTTAGTCGGGAAAGAGTAAAAAATGCGTGCGCAGTTGTTTTCGTTTCCCGACTATCTGGGAGCCTGAAACAGACTACATTCATTTCAATATAAGGTCAAACGCAGGTATAATGGCTGGTAACCGAGATCCAGTGAACCAATGAGAAAGCTAGAATTACATTATCCGAGGTTGAGAATTTAATAACAAAGGATATCCAATAAGCGCGCCCGTTGAACGCTATCCACTGTTTTAGTATATACTAACACAATTTATGCTATATAAACGGTATTTGGTGGATATCTCTCCCCAGACGTCTTGACCACCTCCATCACAAACTTGCTAAGCCAGTAATTCAAAGTTACTGCATACATTTCAATGGTGGTAGAAAGCTGTGCGACCTTGTGTAAATCATGGTCTTTAAAGAGCCCTCCTGGATCTAAAACGGGAGCTATAACCGACCGAGAAATTTGCCATTCCCCAAAAATTGTTACCGCCCATTGTTCTTATATTTCTTTGACGAGGGACTAGCTTTTTCGACTAACTAGCATTCTTTGTAAACCGTTTTCGGCGCCCTAAATCCAGCCTCTCCATCTTCACTCATGGTCAGACGCCAACTAT
>OX421457.1:10059376-10064376 GCA_949126865.1 Montipora capitata | reverse complement strand
ACAAAGAAAGTTCCTCTCCTTTCCTTTCCTTTTTCAGCAAAGGCAGAAAGTTAAAAGGATCACGTTGTAAACAAAACTATTCTGGAGATGGTGGCTTGGACTGGCGAGCTTGACATGCAAGAAGTTTGTAGGAACTGAACTCAAGAGAACTAGAACTAGAACTGTACTCAAGTGCACTGTAAATATTGTAAATAGCTTAGTTCGTAATTATTCGTAATTTCTTGGGTTTCTTTTGTACTATACTCAAATACTTTCTCTTCAGTTGTAACTAGGGGTGTTTTACGCGTATGTAGGAAGGAGATTATTTACGCTTGGTTCGTTGCTTTACCCGTCGCGCAAGCCACGGGAAACCAATGCGTTACAGCGGGCTGTCTTAATTAACCCTCCTAGCCGGGTAACTCGGTCAGCCGGGGCACCCTCTCTCCATGTAAACAGGTCGTTATGTGACTCGAATGCAATAATATTGGAGTAGCGTGTCTTTTTCAAGTGACGTCAGAAAGAACATGATTATGAATAGAATGAATATCTATATGAATTTACACGTCTTTTCCCTCAGGCAGCCGCACTCTTTCCGTTCACAATGATGTTTCCAATTTACTTTCATATACATTTGACCTAAAAAAAAATATTTTTAGGACTGACGCAAAAATTATCGATTGCAAATCGCTTCCAAAAGTATTAGACGAATTAGTGAGCATTACTTGTCTATAAAGTGACAATTGCTTAAGTTGTGTAGCTAAATGCAAGGATCACTCCGTTTTCTCATTCGTCTATAAGCCGCATTTCAAATGTCAGTTCATTTCCGATCATTCAAGTCACTTGGCAACAGGCGAAAGTACAACTGAAAAATCGGAGTCCGTGGCAGGATTCGAACCTACGACCTCGGTCTTTGGCACTGTTCACGGGCGGGAAAATCACTGATCACGGATATCAAAATGTTAGTTTCACGCATCACGAAAATAAGCAAATAATTATACTCTATATTCCTGCTCTTACTCAAAGGAAAGCGACAAAAGGCAGTGTTTGGACTGAAAGCAAAATCGAGAAGGCAATCGAAATGCTGCATATTTGCAAATTATAATTCAACACAAAATTTCTTTATTTTTTGCAAGTTTATGGACCGAATCCGTAGCTCCAGGTGCCTTTTTTTCAATAATATACGTAGGTCTCACGGTAAAATATATATAAGGTATTTTGTCTTCGAACTGTGTTTTTGTTATCAATGAGCGCACGTTGGGTTTGTCATTAACTTCTGAACTGTTTTAATTACAAATCGACAGGATGTTATCTCAGTGTTAACAAGCAGTTTCCATATAAGGTCATTATGGTATATAAGCCGACAACCGAGATTGAGTGGACCAATCAGAACGCCAGATACGCAATATCCGAGATTGAAATTGTCGTGTGTGTAGTAGGCACTCCAGATTTCGTGGGTACCGCAAAAGGGTAGGGAACTGGTCTTTGAAATGACCAATTGTGTGTAGGTTTTCTACCTGAACTGTCAGACAGGAGTACAGATCAATGGTGTAGCGTAAGTTAGTTGGCATTTTCTTTTACTAACGCCAACAAAGTCTTTCAAAGTCTTCATAAATTTTCCGGAGGTCTTCCAACTAAAAATCACATAGAACAACATCGAGAAATCACGAGTATTGGTTATTAATTCAAATTCTTCACGGGTCACGCAAAACCTTTTCGAACCTTTGTCTCACGGATCACGAAAAATTATTTAGCGAAGTCAAAATAGAAGCGGTTAATCACGCCTCACGAGAGTACTCCTGTACGACCATCTTTATCTAATGGAGTTCCTGAAAAATCGATCCTGCCTAGGACTCTGATTTGTCAGTGGTCCTTTCGCCCTTTGGAAAGCGGCTTTATTTATTCTCTCTCTCCCAAGAGCGTCCCCAAGTTTACGTCATTCCATGTTTTGCAAACACGACGTACTCTTCTTCCTTTGAAGTCCGCTGGTCATGATAGTACTCGTTGATTGGAATAAGGTGTTTTCATGGCTTTGAGGGCTGTTCACTGATGTCAGCGAAAACTACCTCACAGAAGGTACATGTAAGAAAGTTTTTTACTGCATTTTAAGTAAGAAATCAGTCTCTTTTAAGGAGTTGTATTGTTAAAACATTGTGGGCCGGTTTCATCCTTCTCGGAAAATGGCTGTGTCCACAGGCCAACCACCCTCTGTTGGTTTGGTGTTATCGATCTGTAGAAGGATAATAGGGAGTTTAAGAAACCACAACGGCTACGGAGACGAAAACGTCACTTCAAAATATCACTTTGATCTATTTTAAGCATTTTCATGATTATTCCATCTTGTTTAGATTATACAATATGGGCGAAGTGTCCTAAAACTGGATTGGTACGGACGCATTTGAAGTAAAGAGTGAGACTGAAACATTCACAGTAGTTTGTCCACGTTGTCGTCAAAACCTTAAATTTGGTCATTTCACATAGTAGTTTTGATGAGTCTCCATAACTTCACCGAGAAAGGTCATCCTGAATTCCATAAGAATGCTTTCTCAACATGATCGGTGCAGGAAACCAGCCCAAAGGAATTTAAAGCATTTGAATATATTTGAATCTACCAATCAGTGTAATGCGATTGTTGGGAACTCTGCGAATGGTCACGTTGCATTGATTGGCAAATTTGTATACAGACTCAAATGCTTTGAACAAATTCCTTTGGTCTGGTTTCATCATGTTGAGAAAGCACTATTATGGATTTCAGGATGGCCTTTCTAGGTGAATTTTGGGAGATGAAGCTCAAATTTGGTGAAGTTATGGGGACATCCCTAATCAATTGGATGCTGGTGTTTTTAAGGTGATAATTTCACTGGTTTGGCAACAGTTCCAGTTTGAACAAGATGAGGTTACTGGCCAGCAGCTTGGTGCTGCCTGCCTTGTCAATTTTCTTGACTCTCTAACTGTCGGGCGAGAAAAGATCTCGCAAAATGACACCTCAAACAGCTCGGAAAGGACTAAAACAACATAACACAGAACTCAGTTGAAACATCTTTTATCTAATTCTTTGCTCTCAAAGCTCATTGCCGAGCTCTTCGCAACTGCTGTAGTGTACATGTATTTTATCCTTCTACAGATCGATAACAGCAACACCAACAGAGGGTGGTCTGCTTGTGCTGTGTCTAGATGTCTGGCAGCAGGACAGGAAAAAAAAATTATCTTGGGACCATTATAAGTCCCAAGAGAAAATAAAAACAATGCTTATGCAAAATTTTGGAGTATTATGATATTTATGGTATTGGCTAATTGCCACTAGATCAACAACTCAAGCTATTGGCTTTAAATTTTCCATGTGTTTTAACTGATAAAGATACTTGTCGCAATCTCTTACCTCAGAAAAGTGGACACATGTAGCAGAATAATTGACAATTAGTACAATAATTACATAATGATTTTTGACAATTCTCTGCACTTGCAATTGAGGTGATTATTTATTAGACGAGAATCACCTTTAGAAGCGGTTTTTTCAAAATGACTGCAAGCCCCTCTTGTCAAAGTGACAGATGAAGAAATTAATTGTTTTAAAGAAAATGCATATTTTACAAATAATCACCCTTGTAAACAATAATGTTATTCACCTCAGGCTTGGTGAATATCGGTAATATGGCGATATACACCTTGCGAATGTCAATTAATCGCCGAAGGCTAGGTGAATAATAAGAAGTTAGTAAAGCAAGGATTAGTTCGAAGTGAACACTATAACAATAATTATTATTGACTGTAGGTCATCTTCAAAGTGTGTTTTCACTACTGTTGATCACAAGCTCATTCTCCACTCATAAGTTGAATGAAAGTTTTATGGAAAACATTTCACAAATGATGTACTGTAAGTCCTCTGTAATATTGTGAGATGGGGTTCCTGCTCCCCTTCCCAGATGGAAGACACTGAGTGCATTTACCTAAGGGCTACGAAACAGTCCACAATGTGCCTTAATCTTGAGATGCAAGCTGTGATGAGATCATCAAGTAGAAAGAATTAACTCTGATATTTTCTTTTTATAATTATACAGAAACTCCTTGTATAAGCCCTCAAGGCTTACTATGGCTTAAGAAATGGTACAGTGTACCCTAAAAAACTTGATTGTTTAAGTTGACTCAACCTTAGGCCCGTTTTAAGCGTCGCATTTTACATGAGCCGAATCTAATGCAAATGATTCGGCACGTGTGAAATGCGACGTTTAAAATGGGCCTCAAGAACATAAAAGAGAGCCGGAATGTTAGAGTCAATACATTTCATACTTAGTGTTAATGAACTTTAATAGATGATATCAACTTTTCAATGTTGAGCTATGCTAACTAAAATATTCAAATGCCACATCATCAGGATGCTTATTCCAATTTATTTGCCTTCAAGAGCAAACTTAAGGACATTGGTTAAGTGTCCAAGGCTCATGTGAGAAAAGTAGTGTGAAAGGTCTCCAGTGTAGACTATATTTTCTACAACAATTTAAGAAAATCCTTTTTAAACTATGTGTATTGTACTCTATTTTGGAGTACGGTAGTCCACCTTTTCATCATCCTCAAACAATTTGCCTGACTGAGGACCTAGAAAGATTGCTGAAATGCGCTCTGCACATTATTTACCCCGAGCTATCATTCGCTGAAGCTCTGAACTTCAAGATGTCTTGTCTTTCAACACTATCTGATAGAAGAGAGGCAAATGCGGCAAAATTGTTTGATGAAACATGCACTAATCAATTTCATAGTCTCCACAGTCTACTTCCAAGTAAATGTGAGCTTAAACTCTCTCTGAAAAAACTGGCGCTCGCAAAATGATGCCTAAAACAGCTCGGAACGACCAAAAAAACACAGGACTCAGTTGACACTTTGTTTGATCTTTCATTGAATTATTGCCTTAAAAATTTATTACCGAGCAAATCGCGACCGCCATAATGTATTTATCCTTCTATAGAACGATAACAAGAACACCAACAGTGGATGGTGTGCCTGTGGTTGCAGATAAATGTACTTCAATC
>OX421457.1:10039376-10054376 GCA_949126865.1 Montipora capitata | reverse complement strand
GTTTTGCTGCAAATAATATTCTGCTCATGCGCAATTGAAATCACGCTTTGTGAGAAAATGGCAGATCGGTTCCCCGAGCTGTCTGAATGATTCGACATCTTGAGTTGATCGAAAGAACAGTGAGAATACTAAGAAAGGAACAAAAGTTGCACTCAACGTATTTCGAAAAACAAACTTGTTGATCGAATGATAAAACAATTATTGAACTCGGATATCGCAAAATATCGTGATTTGTCAGTGTCTCGCAGATCAATTATTTGCCTCAGCCTTCTGCTTCGGCAAATAATTGATCTGCTCGCCACTGACAAATCATGATATTTTGCTCAACCTCGTCTAATAATTATTAATTATTTTAACCGTAATTTTGAAACTTTTCCAGACATTCATGTCACCGACAAAAAAAGTAAAATAAGGTACAAGGTTTCATTCTTTCCGTAAACTTCTACATCAATTAGAATTTTGAGGACTGTTTTGTTGACAAGAGGGCTCAATTTTGTTCAATTTTTTTTTTTTTTTGCATCCAGTGTCGAATAAATTTGTTCCAGTGCTCACCATCAACTGTGTCTTAATCGCGTTAATTTCCTTTATTGTGAAATTCTACCTCCTCCGTCGCGTTAATTTTCTTTATTCGAAAGTCGTTTTACCCTTTAAGTCGAGTTAATTTCTAATATCTTAATTTCATGGAGCCTTAATTCCAATAATAAGGTAGTAGGCACCTTTCTTACGGTGGCCGAGCACAGTCTTCGCACGCGCTTTTGCTAACGTAGTGAAGCGCGCGCGCAAGGATTGTAAAAAATAAACATGGCTTCAATACAGCAATCATTTTATTTGCTCAACGCTTCCGCTATCTGTACTATTTTCCCTCATAACTGAAAAAAGTGTTTTGATAGTTTTAGTCTTTGATGAGAAATGTATGTTAGAAAAGGCAACGATGCAAAGAGCTCCGCAATTCGCAGATTTTTCTTTGATATCGAAAGAACCCAGTTAAATGCACCGCATGCGTAGTAAGTTTAAAAATTGCGATTGAATGCGGAATAGCTTTCTCGGAAATACGCTTATTTCTCGAGAACCACTCGTTAAAATTTAACGAAATTTGGCACGAAAATACTTTAGGAAATAAGCAACTGGAGTATTGAAAAAAAAAAAAAAGAAGTTGAACAGATGAAATTCTTGTTATTCCAGTGAACCTTCAACAAGGGATAATTAAAGATCTCTCTGTCAAATTATTAACAAAACAGTGTTAACTTATGAGCATCGTTACAAGCTTGTTGCATGCAAATTATAAAGAAAATCTAACGACCAGATTTTCTGCAAATAAACAAAACCGATTTTAAAGGCCTGTTTACATTTATTCATGTTGCCATGGCAAAGGCATATACGTCATCGTAACTATCAAAAAACCGAAGTTCGTGTTGTTAACTTGCTACCATTTTTGGCGACCAAAGGATCAAGAGTTTTAAAGAAAAAGGTAAATGAAAAATAGGTATCAAAAACTTTCTCCAACAACCTTAAAGTGCTCCTAACCTCGTAACCTTCAAAACTATAATGCAAAGTAGTTTATGACGTCATTGAAGAAATCGGCCCATGCTTCTCGCTGTATTGTTGCCATGGTTATCGATAACGCCACAGAAATGAGTGTATCTTGTTAAGCGATTGTTGGTGATTCGTGGAACAGTTGTGTTGATTCCATCCTTGCAAATAGTACAGTTTATTGAAAGTGTTGAAACTGTTTTGAGGCTCCGTAAGTGTCTAGTCTTCTAGCGCTGGAGCACTAATTGGGGACACTGTAAACTGAAATCAACAAACCGTTTTCTACCTAAACAAGTGTCGACTTCTGACCTGGCTTGAGCCTGCGATCCAATCAAAAGCCAGTATCTGGTCAGCGATCGACTTTTAAAAAGCTGACCTCGATAAGGACCAACCTGAGCACGCGATATGGTCACGTAATACTGGTCTGCGGATACCTTTCTTTGACAGGTGTCAATTGAACGGATGTATGCTGTAAACTAGCTGTGGTGTCAGCTGGAGTATGGCCTCCGCGATGAGCTCTAAACTTGAGCCCATGGTATGGCCACGTGATACTGGTCACATTGGCATACATGGCGGGGTGGACGGTCTTCCGGTCGTACGTTGACCAAAACCAAGTTTTCTCGCACAGTTGGGTTACCATATTTTCTTACCTATGATGCTCCGCGCGCGCGCCTTCGGCGCGCGGAAGCTCTGCTAAAATGCTTCAAAATTGTGATGAAGACAATGAAAATTTAACTGACTGAGCCTGAGACACTCCAGTCTCACAGCTGCTTTTATGAGGTCGGCGAGGCAAGGAACGAGATACACGAACCAACCGTTACAGGATACCGGTCTCTGCCGATTATCTGTAATATCTTTGGAAAAGGATGAAACATCGACGATTCCGGAGTGGCTGTTTGTCTTATGTCTTCCACCACAACCTCGACTCGTTATGTTGGGGTTGCATCACAAAAATTTAACATTGAGGGAGCAGGTATGGCGCAGTGGTGACAGAACTCGCCTGCCACCAATAAGGCGCGGGTTCGATTGACAGACGTGACGTCTCACGTGGGTTGAGTTTGTTGGTTGTCTATTCTACTGCGAGAGGTTTTTCTCTGGGTACTTCGGTTTCCCCCTTTCCTCAAAAACCAACCTATGATTTGATATGAGTTGACTTGATTTGATTCGATTTCTGTACAGTATCCACAATTATAGGGCGTTTTCACTCACGTGACCAGCAGCCATATTGGATCACTGAAACAAAAGAAAGTATTTGCATAAAAATAGAGCTCAATTGCCGGAGGATTGGTTTGGTACACCATCATGGCCACCATTCCTTTGTTTTGGAACACCAAATGATGGCCGCCGTGACGTCATGTGAAAACGCTCTATTAAATTATTTGTGCCCCAGCGCTAAATACAATTGACACTTAAATAAAGTTAATGATTGTTATTATTATTATTATTATTATTATTATTATTATTATTATTATTATTATTATTGTTGTTGTTGTTGTTGCTATAAAAAATAAAAGAAAAAGCGAAGTCTAAAAGTGCCACAGTTTTATTACCGATAATCAGATAGTGAACTGAAGATTTTTTCGTTTGCAGCTAGCCATTACGAGGATTAACTTTTTTTAAAAAAAGCCATTTTTTTCTCTAAATAGGGGCGGTATTAAAAAGAAACACCAGAAGTTAATTATAATGGGTAGCTTTTCCTGCAAGATAGAGTCTATGGTCTCCTTCAGTAATTAATGATTTCCTCAATTCTCAGTAACACTCCTTCCCGATGGCTAATGTCTTTTCCGAAAATATTGGAATAACTGTTGCATCCAACATCACTGCGATATTGTAAATGGAGACAAAATGCAGACAGCAATTATTAAGTGAGCGTTAATTTGAAATATTGCTTATTAAGGTTCAATCCTTAATTAATTTACTGCATCCAGTCTGTCCGATATATATTCTGAAAGCACTTTCAGGACGTCCACCTTAGGCTAATGTCGCGAAGTCCTGTATTCTCGGTTTTGATCTTTTATTTTAATGACACAGTAAGTCTAGTATTGCCTCTTCCATTAGAATTAAGAGTAAAATATATGACGTTTTGTGTTATTAAAGGATAAAGTGCGGATTAAAGCCAATATCCCGAGTAAAAAAAGCACTATTTGTATGAACACCGAAGACCACCGTAAAGGCCCCGTTCATCTGACTGGATAATGCTTTATTTATTAATGTATCCATGACTCGCAAATCTTGCTAGTTTGCAAAGTTAACTCATTAGCAACAACATGTTCGGTCTTGACGTTGAGAGTTGCTAGGCAAAGCTGGTGCACGACTCTCTTCAAGCGGGTAGGCAGCACGGATCCTCCAAGCTGATTGGCTCGTTTTTCAAGAACTATCGAGCGACAGATGTTAAGTAATCAAAGGCGTTGTTGTGTTCCTAACATACTGAAAATGAATTAATATATTGGTATAAAATTAGTCTAAACTGGTAATATGACAGTAAGTTTTGCGCTGAGCATTTCGTTTGCTCATTTAGCGAACACAACTCATGGTCCCGCTTATGACCTTCAGATTTTACGACAGATTTGAGAAAGAAATCGAAAACGAATCCAAGCTTTTATCAGTGATATTTCAACTGAAACTAGTGGCGTCCAAAAAAGTGTCTCAGTTGATCTGCGAAAAAAATGAATTAAAACATTTTATAACTAGAAAACAGTGCTCAAATGTTGATGCTTTCGGATTTCAGTACTTCAATTTTAACATAATACCAGACTGAATAGCTCTCGCCGATTAAGAGCAATTAGCATCACCCAACTAGTGGACTAATGCAAATCCTGCATTTTAATTGGCTGCGCTACAAGAGGACTATTAGTAATAGTCCTCGAGTAGCGAATAGGGTGACGTTTTCTTTCGTTTTATTCCCACATAAATATTTCTTCAACTTGCATTTGCTAACTTTATTGTTGTCTTTTCTGCCCTTCGCTCTCAAGGGCCACCGTTCAATAGCCCATCCGGCTTCGCCTCATGGGCTATTGACCCGTAGCCCTTGCGGGCTACTCGTCTAATTGTTAATAATTAGGCCCTTTTACGCCAATGACGTTCGAAGTAACTGTTGTAAGTGGTAAGTCAAAGTATGAGAATTACAAACAATACAAAACTTATGAATTACATCTAGCAATATCAAATGACTCTTACCAACACTTCCATCATAGTTCGAGTGGAAGTTTCACGCTATTTTAGCTTTTCTCTAATGACCTGACTGAAATTGTCTTTTTACCAATAGAGACGTCCAAAAGTTCCAAAAGCTCTCTTCAAAAAGAAAAACAAATAAGTTCTCTGAAGGTCCTTTTGGACATAAATAGCGAAAATAGGAGACGGGGTGAAACTTGATTGAAACTTCATAAAGTTGGCCATTTTTGTTTCAAGCCTTATGCAGCAGACGTTGATATTTTGATATGGTGTGTGTGAGCTTAAGTGCTATATTGCGTTTTGGCAATTAACTTGTGACCTAAAAACACTGAAATTCTCGTGAGGGTGTCCTTTTGTGATACAGTTCCAAACTTATATGCCTCGGCCATTAGGGAAGTCATTGATGATTCCTCGTCAAAAATTCATTAAATTTCACCTTCAAGCACCTCCACTATATTCCATTCGTTCTAAGGTAACTTTTATTCGATCTCAAGCGGAGCTAGGATAAAATGATTTTTTTCAATGACCTATGACTTCAAGTTATTTAAGGCCTGGCCAAACGCTTGCAACATTTCAACGCAACATATTTCAAAATGTTGGGCACAACATGTTGCGTACGTTTGGCCACCCTGTTGCAATATGTCGCAACATCATGCAACAATGTTGCAAGATGTTGCGTTGAAATGTTGCGAGCGTTTGGCCAGGCCTTTTACAAATATTTTGCGCCCCTGCCTTCAAGCGAAATTTAAGCGTCTTTTGATTTAGAAAATAACGTGACAGAGTCTCTACGCCATGTATGACCAACCAAAATTTTCAAGATAAGATTAATTTTGCGTTTACCTCAAGTTCCCCGGCATGGAAAGTGCGAATCAACATCCATAAAATTGGTGAGAACGGTGTGGATATTTAGCGAGAAAATTAAAAAATTACCGTCAGGTGCTCACTTTAAATTTGGTCAATTCACCTCGTTAGGGACTTAAAAGATCGACTACGGCGACCTTGACGTTTCATCTCGTCCACTTCGCACAATGTGGGCGGATTAACCTACTACTAAATTTATACGAGCGGTTTCAGTGTAAAAATATGGAATGAGAGATTCGCATTTGTACGCTCGACTTGTCGTTGAAACCTCAAAATTGGTGATTTCACGTTGTTGTTATGCAGAGTATAGCAAACACGTGTGCTAACATGCGTGCCGCACGTGCTTCACGATTCTTTTTCCTCTTTTAACCAATAATATTCTTGTTTTATGGCGTTGTCGTAGCCGTAGCCGTCATCGTTCTTAAACTCCCTAAGCGTTGTTAGGGCGAGGACGGCATAAAAATGCATACAAATGAAAAACGCCCGTGCAGGGCGGGCAGAGCTTTTGTTTTCGCTGCTCAATTTTTAGGCCTATTGTTTTGTGGCGTCTTCGTAGCCGTGGTCGTTTTCCCTAACATTCTTAAGAAACCGTACGACGGCGACGTGGGCGTGATGAGAAACTTTGCCAAGTATAGATGTAAATGAACCAACAACGCCACAAAACAATAATATCACAAGTTGGTTAAAAGAGGAAAAATAATCGTGCTCCATGACAACGACAACAGGGAGCTATTTCCCGTTATTGTCATAATTTTGTGATTACTCCAAATCGCTCGGCATTGAAAGTGAGCGTCAACATTCCAGGAATAAAATTGGGGAGAAAGGCGTGAATAGTTGGAGTGAAAATGAAAAACTAATCTTGAGGTGCTCTGAGGTGCTCATGTCGTCCACAAAACCTTAAATTTTTGTCAATTCACGTCGTTGTCAGGGCGAGAACGGTATAGGAATGCACGCAAATGTAAAATGCACGTGCAGGGCGTGCAAAGCTTTTGTTTTTGCTCATTAAGGCCTGGCCAAACGCTCGCAACATTTCAACGCAACATTGTTGCATGATGTTGCGACATGTATTGAATGGACTGGCCAAACGCACGCAACATATCGGAACAGGGTGGCCAAACGTACGCAACATGTTGTGCCCAACAATGTTGCAAGAAGTTGCGTTGAAATGTTGCGAGCGTTTCGCCAGGCCTTATTAGACCTATTGTTTTGTGGCGTTTTCGTAGCCGTCATTCGTCGTCATTGCTTAAACTCGCAAACATTCTTAAGAAACCGTACGACGGTGACATGAGCGTGATGGGAAACTTTTCCCAAGTATAGATGTAAATGTAGCAACAACGCCACAAAACAATAATGTCGCAAGTTGGTTAAAAGAGGAAAAATAATCTTGCTCCACATACGGCGCGCATGTTATCTAGAGGCCAGCGGTACTCTGCATAAAAACCACGTGAAATCACGAATTCGAGCTTTTGACGACAACGTGAGGAAGCAACAGAGAATCTTTCATTTTCTATTTCTATTCTGAAACCGCTTGTACTCAATTCATTTTTGGGATATGTCGGCCGTAACATTGTAAGGCGTAAAAGACTTACGATAGTGCAAAGTTGTATTTTGAGGTGACGTTTTCGTCGAAGTTGCCGAAATGTTATCTTAAAGTTCCTGATGTCTGACGATTAAATTCGTATGGGACATTAAATGCATCATCTAAGAAGTAAAACACAAAAGGCAATGAAGCAACGCATTTTTATGAATTTGACCCTTATGCATGTTTATAAACCCGTTATAATTTTGAAAACTATTTAGAAAGTAATTCTGAGAGATATACTGGGTCCGAGATTAAGAAAAACGATCTTCACCGTAAATTCACGAAAATTCATTCAGTTCCTTTTTTAGATAATATCAAAGGGTAAAGTAGCTCATGTTCTATTTTTTATATCCCTCTATCGCAGCCCTTCTTCAGCAAATTGACGCCAACACTAATCTTTATTCTCTGCCTTAGGCAATCCGCGGCAGACAATTTTGTGGCCGTTTTACTAAACGCCTGGCAAACCGATGAGCTTTCCCGCCCTCACATTAACGTATGGCTTTGGAGCTTTTCCTGTTCATTGAGCAGATTATAGATATATTTTTGGATCAATATCCTGTCCTGTACGAAAATCTGTTTTTCATGATATTTCGAAGGAAGGATTTTAAAGCGGTTTGAAAACTTAAAAAAATACAAGGATTTGTATGAAAATCATCCAAAAGTGACTGGGTGGCGCAGAGTTCTAGAGTCCTTATAATTTCTTTCAACTGTAACAAAACCAGCTTAAAAGATATGCTCACAAAAATCGGCATACGGTAGCATATTTTGAGCTGCTCTTTTATTTGTGGACAAATAATTTTATGAAACCAGCAGAATCATGGTGTTTATGAAAAAAAAAGGGTCACGTGACGAATTGTTGCACAGGGCCCATTGTATGGACCGATACAGTGTCTTCGGTGTCTTGTTTTCAGTGGCAAGGAAAAGCGACGGTCGACCTTTATTAAGGTTGAAGCTCATCGCATAACGTTCTAATCAGTAGCAACGAAAGCAACAACGGAACAAATCTTCAGACTCGAACGTGATCCGAATAGACCTCTTTAGCTTGTACGTTTTGTTTTCCCATTTCAGACCACGTGATGTTCTCAAGGGAATTTTCCTTTTGTTTTTTCATAAGTTATGCGTACATATTCACGTGCATAGGACGACGTTTGAAAGAAAGTTTTCCCTAGAGTAACATCACGTGGTCTGAAATGGGAAAACAAAATGTACAAGCTAAAGAGGTCTATTACCAATAACCTCTGCGCGATACCGCGAGCCGTGCTCTACCGTGAATTGAGCTAACAAGCTAACTGGGAGGGGTGACTTCGTTATAAACCAGAAGAGGGTGTGGATAAGAAGAGACCATATATGAAACACGTGTATTTGAGATGTGGAAAGGAAAGTGTCTTTGAAAACTTGAAATCTGTACCTGACTGTGGCCTTGGGTATTAATAGAATCAATAAAGTGGTTTAGGAAAGACCACGTTCACATCAAACATTGATGATTTTGCCAGAAACAATATTGAACTTGTTAATTAAATTTAATTTCATGTATTGCAGGTTCCCTGCAGCCTTCGATCAAGTCACAGACCCGAATAGAAAATCTCCAACATTTTCATGTTTAAAAGCCTCAAAGAAGTGCTTTATTATAAAACTGCAAATTTGATAACACATATTTCAGTTTTTCGTCATCTTAATTAAACTTAGATACGACTTATACATAATACAATAGACTTTTGCGGTAACGTTTCTCTCCTTTATTATTCTTCATATCGAGTCTTAATCCCAACAATAATTTATGAACAATGTTTTTCAAAGTCCCTTTGTTCCAAAGGATAAATATGCCTTTCAAGAGCTGCACATCTTTAATATCTACCGACTCATGAGAAAATGTTTCACCAATCAAAAAGGTTTATTACAGATAGAAAATATCGCCTAAAGATCACTGCAAAATTATCATGAAAAATACCCTGACCTTTATAAACTGTATGGCAGGTGGGATGGAATATTCGTTAAGAACCAAATGTATTTTTAATTAACGGTATAGGCCCTTGTGCTCGTTGTTACTCCAATTATTAAAACTTGATGGGAGACCTTTGTGACTACAACGCGATCGAGAGCTATGTGACATCCGAGATGGAGAAGTTTGTGCTCACGGTCTCAGTAGTGGAACTAAATAAACTTTTAATTAAAGATAGCAGCGACTGTAAATCGCTCTCAGACTTTTATTAAGACCCTCCTGTAACTTAAGGCGCATTATGACCTCCTTAACTTTTCACAGCCTTTTCGGCGAGTCTGGTGGTTGATACGGCCCGTAAACAGAGTGATTCGTCACTAAACAGCGCTCGAAAGCTCAACAAGTCCGATTGTTTGCGGTGTGGTTGAAATCGTAAAGCGCGACCATGCAAATTTTTCATTCTCTGACTTCCTACGTATTTCCGCTCAATTCAATGATTTCTTAGTCACCTTACTGTAAAACAACGGGCTCTCTACAATTTTACTCAAGCTTTACACCAATTGCCAGAAATGATTTAAAACTGAGAAGCTCGCATATATGTGGACGCCAAAGAAAACACTGCGTCTGTACTACGCAGTATGCAGTCCTTGAACTTGACACTGATTAGTTCCTTCCGTGATTCAATACTTTACAACTCAAATATTCAACATATTTTTGTTGTTTTGGTCCTCTTTGGTCTAGATCATTCTTATTGAGTCAAAACCCTTTCCTGTTTTCTTTTTTTTTGAAAACTGTCTCTCGAAAGGCGATGGAACTTTCTCGTGAAGCCGTTACTCTCCAATGATTTTACCTTTTAAGGCCAGAACGGTGTGTTTCATCGAGTGTGCTCTTCTGTTCTCTCGTAACCAGGAAGCGAAGCGACGTTAATATTTTCGCACTATTAAAACTTGCAAGTGCGTACAGAGGACAGGAACACGCAATTAAATCAAGCATCTCTAAGCTTTAAACCTCCCGTTTCGACCGGACAAAATTGAAAGCGCTTGCACCATTTTTTTGTCCCTCGCATCTTCTGCGATATCTTTGGGCGTAAGTCCGTCCTTTGTATAGGCTTTTAAACTGGCTCCATTCTTGATTAAAAAAATGACAGCTCTGATATCGCCCCCACAAACTGCAGCATGAAGAGGCGTCCAACCCTCTTTGTCTCTATTATCTACCGGAACGCCAAATTTCAAAAACACTTCCAAACAGTTCATTTTGCCTTGGTAAGCTGCTTCATGCATGGCCGTTCCGCCACTGGCGTTTAAAGTGTTCATAACAACGTTTCCAGTACTCAAAATACCGTGAAGTAAACGAGAGTCGTTGCTTGCCACGGCGGCATCTAACACATACGAAGGATGTAAAAATCCTTCGTCGTACATCAAGTTATTGTTAAGATCTCCCAAAACCTCTAAGTCATCTTCAGCGGAGTCGATGACAATAGCTGGTACATGTGTTTGTGGGACAGTGTGTCTTCTCAAATAGCGATTGTACAATTTGCCATTTGGAAATCCAAGACTGTTCATAGAAACAGATCTTTGCAGCTTGTCTTTCTTTATTCGCTCGGTGTACAATCTACGCTTGCTGCCAGGCAAATGAAGGGTGAGATTCGCTGAAATTTCCATTTTGCTTGCCTCACGTAGTTTCGAAGCACGGGTAAACCGACTTGACAAGTTTGCTTAGCGGTTACTGATCTGACTTTTAGATGGTTTTTCACTATTCGAGAACAAAACGCAAATGAAGACCCGCTTTCCAACGTGGCGACTTTAGAATTCGAATGACAGTTTCCGTTTTTCCCACTCTCTCTTAACGCTTATCTTGATCTAAAAATATCAATCTTGAGTGGTTGCATAAAAACCTACTTCGTCACTCGATAAGCACTGTTAAGGGTCAATACACTTCCTGTCAATCAAAGCTTTCGGTAATCCCTTACAAATACAAAGGTCATCCTTGTTCATTCCTGATGGCTCCTTCAGGGGCTTCTCACAATATTAAAATAATTAAATTCGGAAAAAAAGGCCAATATACGTCTTGTTTCGAGTCCACGTCAGCTTGACGCGATATTTTCTTTAGAGGCTTCCACTTGTCTTTATTTTGCCCCCATATTGAGGACATTAAGCCTTTGTCTCGCTAATGGAGCCTTCCATTCGAGACTTGCGATGTTTGTATAGAGAAAACACGATACAATTTCAGAAACGTGGGAATTGCTTAAGAAATAATATTTGTATATTTGTTTGGTCAAAACATCTGCCTCCGAGTTGTTAAAAAGTACAAATAAGTTGTCAAAAACTGTTTACTTTATTTCACTCAAGAATATGCTTGTCACTGGAAAAATGTTGCTTTTGGCTCTAAATGCGCTGCCTGAGAATGCAATTACAATTAAATCGCTGAAAATCTTTGTCAGAATGTCGGACACTCATTATGTTGTATTACGAGGGATCAGAGGAAAGCCTTTCTTTTATTATCCACGTCTGGCTTGTTTCCGGAGGTTGGAAAAACTGGATTTTTAAACACGATCACTGAACACTGTAAACATCATCCTGAGAGAACAAAATATGCTGATGAGAACTGAAAGTCCTGTCCTACAACGACAAAGAATGAGATGTTTGCACAGTATTATAAAAACAGGTGTGAGTACACAGATAACAATCATAGTATTGTCATAGAAAACATTAAAAGCAACTTCTTATTTCTCATAGTTCTACATGATGGCAAATTTCGAAGTCTTAATCCTTTTTCTACGCCACTCGCCAACCCCTATAAGGAGATTAAAATCATTCCATACAGGGGCGCGACTTGAAAAAACAACAACTTACAATGATTTGACTGAATGAAGCGAAGAGATGTTCGATGGGGCTGGAAGCGTTAGGTCATCGTATGAGTCAAACGCTTCCAGCTCTTTTTAGGGCCTTACTACAGAGAGGTAAATTTTGAGCATAGAATAAAATGAACTAGAACCGCGTGCTCCGTACATCGCATTACTGAATGATCACCGGCATTTCAAGAATCCGTTCAAGGAGACACTCGTGAAAGCCGGGAACTGAAGCCCCCTCGGTTTTGAGAGACTGAAATTTAATAGACAAACAAACCAATAATGGCTGATAGAGGGTTTCTGTATTCAAAGGAAGTTAAATTTTAACTTGTATCCCGCACTGATAAGTCCACCGCGTGTATTCGAACTATAAGGCTGAAGGCCAAGGAAGCTAACTGACTAGACGACAATAGATCTTTTGGAGGTAGAGGCGATATTTCGGGCTTATATCGTCCGTTTTTTGGCAACGAGGGGCAATTAATTGCAATGGCTCTAGCCTAGCTCTAATATTTTGCAGTTGAATATTAGCTTGAATGAATTTAGCCTCCCCTTCACCATTTAACAGATTTAGTTTGCTTAGGTAACTAGGTACACTATTTAATTAAGGAAGCTGGTTACACTTTCTATAATTAATTTCGGGAAAACCCTCCAATATAGACAGAAAAGCGATTAATGTTGGCCAAAATCCATTCATTTTTAAAAACTGACATCATTAAAACCCTCCAATATAGACAGAAAAGCGATTAATGTTGGCCAAAATCCATTCATTTTTAAAAACTGACATCATTAAAAAAAAGAGGAAGTGTTTTAACGGAAAGTGCCTCGTTGATATAATTTATTAGCGACTAGTGTGATCTCCAAGCTCTTTGCTGACAAATGAAAAAATTGCAGTCGCTGCGCCGAACTTGAAGAAAAGAAGTTCATGCAGTAAAACAAAAGTGTATTTTCACAAGTTGTTCCAAACATCTTTTCAGGGATCCTCCTTATCGTTTCACAAGACAACCGTGAGGTGTAGTGTCAGTTGATTGGCTTCGGGTGTAAATATCGTAATATAGACACTATATGATAGCTCGCTTGCTTCTGTGATATGATTAGCGCGGGAAATCAGTGTAGAAAAAATTAATCGTGGTGCATATTATGGGTGTAAAAGAGATCAGGGAAAGAGGGAAGCGCATTGCCAAGGACGGTTGAAGGCCAAGCATAGGAAAGGAACTGGAAAGCTGTCGGAGATACTTTCGTATTACGAGTTCCTTATCTAAGAAAGTATTGACGTCACATGACCACTCGCTGACGTCCACTCAGTGTGAGAAATCAATTCATTACGTTTTCAATTTCCGTGCCAATTTCGTGTGACCATTGCAAAGATTAAGTCATCGACCATAGATAGAAGAGATAAGAAAAAATGAAAGCCCCTACTCGATATTGATACAAGTTAAAATAATCCAGGCAAGCCTATTCCGTGATAGTGGAAAATCTTGCAATAAAATGCATATATGTAAGCCGAAAATCTCGAAAATACATTGCTCGAAGGAGCATACTTTTAGTTAGTAACTATGGAAGGAGTGAGTCGATTCTATGGGATATGTGTTAATCACGCAAGAATGCGAAAAAGAAATCGTGCTTGTGATGCTAAAACAAGAACAATATATTTGTGTTGAAATGCCAAAAGATTTGATTTCTAGCGAGTTATAACAAGTGAGGTTGGCAGATTTGTAGTTAGTCACTACGTACCCCATTATTATTATCATCATCATCATCATCATCATCATCATCATTATTATCTTGGATTCGCGCACTAGCACTGAAGATATTAATTTTCACAATGTTAATCAACCCTTTTCATCAATCATCGAGGGTTACACACTAAAGTAAAAGTACAACAGAATAAGCTATTTAAACTTAAATTCAAACGAAAAACAATAGTTTCAATAAAAAAATATTCCTGGGAAGTAGTGACAGTGTCCGTACATTAAAGTTCGAAATTCATTGTTTGCACTCACGTGGTAAGACGGCCACGTTGGTGCCAAAACAATAGAAAAAATGGTTCCACAAGTTTTTGCATAATAATAGAGTCAAATTCCCAAAGGACTTTTTTGCTATTGTTATTTCTACCAACATGGCCGCCGTGATTCAATCAAAAAATGGCAACCGTCAAATGTTCATTTTCACAATAACAACAGAAGGTGCTGGAGTTTTTGTGTTTTTCGTAATTGTCAAGTCACAACAAGAACCTCAGACAGAAGGTACTTTTCTCAAAATGTTCGCTGTTCCCAGCAAAGCAGATTTCTGGGACATTGACTGATGTTGCAATCAATGTTGAGCTCCTGATGTTGAGTTAGCGCATGCGGCTTTATTATTAGCAGTATTATTATTATTATTATTATTATTATTATTATTATTATTATTATTATTATTATTACTGTTGTTATTATTATTATTATTATTATTATTATTATTATTATTATTATTATTATTATTATTATTATTATTATTATTATTATTATTAAAAAGTCAATCCCAACTTGTGTAATCACCATTGTCACTGATTCTTGTTCTTGTAAAACCCGGATGAAGAAAGGCTGTGACTTCAGTTTCGAACTAATGGCTTTAAATTATATATTACTTCACCGTTGAATCAGCCTTCAGTCTTTTTGGTTTTTTAAAGTATTTATATCGCTGATTAGACGGCTTCACCAGGATCCTGTGCTTCTGTTTTGTTATGCTGCTCCTTGATTCCCCAATTACACTTAACTGAGAAGCACTTGGAGCATGCATTATAAAAATTTCCGGATAATTTGTCCAACGACAAGTTCCTCGTGAATTCAAACAAAACCTCAGTTGACCCTCCATAACTTTCTAACAATTCAATGATCATGTGAAGTAATGCGCTGAAAATATTTCAAGGTAGAAAAGACACCAATAGCTTAGATCAAGATATTCTCTTACTTAAATCGTATGTAATTGACGTTAGAGCGGTCATATTGCTGTCCCAAAATACGGATATGCAAATATTTGTGAGTAAACAGGCCCCATAGCCAACGCTTTCAAAGGGTCTTTCCAAGGGAAAGCTGT
>OX421457.1:10031876-10034376 GCA_949126865.1 Montipora capitata | reverse complement strand
GGCCAGACTTAGTATTGTCCTCTGTCTAACGCCAGACGATTTTACGCCTCAATGGGGAACCCATTGAGGCGACAGGCATTGCTTGCCGTGGTACAATTTTCATCTATGAAAATCTCGTCAAAGCTGAGACCCTGGGGACGAGGTTGAGATTCATCCAATCAGATCGCTACGATAAGCAATGCGAATTTCCATAACAAAAACGGTTGAAGGTAGGCCTTTAAGTCTAAGCATTCGTCCTACCTATTTGTCACGACAAGGTTAGGGTAAAGGTAAGCGTTATTTTTAGGTCAGGGTAAATTTAGCAGTTTATCCTTACTCGAGGAGCAGCATTTGGGGGGTACTTTGTGACGTCAATTGTCTGTATTCCAAGACACGAGTGATGTTGAAGTTGAGGAAAAGACCAAGGGGACACTTCGTGACGCTTACTGAAATGCATCTAATTCTCTCTGCGGTTTATGTATATATCTTTTTGCATATACGGCGGCCATTTTGATTTCTATTGTTTCTACAGACATTATGGGATACTCAGGGGGCAAATTAATATGTATTTGCCCCCTGGGCATCCCATAATACTTATTTGAAACAATAGAAATCAAAATGACCGCCGTATCTGCCAAAAGGTCCATATCACTTTCACATATTCTGTACTTCACATTCTTTGATTGCACTCACGTGATAAGACGGCCATGTTAGTGCCAAAACAATAGAAAAATGTAGGTCAAGTTTTGCGTAATAATAGACTCAAATTACTAAAAGACTTTTTCGTGACTGTTCTTCCCGCCAACATGGCAACCGACGTTAGGTGACGTCAGGTGACGTGACGTCAGGTGCAATCAAATACTACTTTGTTTTTAAGAAAATAACACAAACAGCGGTGATAAACATTGTATTCCAATGCATTTTTATAAAACTTGACGTTTCGTATGACTTGGTTACTGTGAAGACCTAAGTAGGGTAACACGATTAAGATATCTTTTTTGGGGACTGTAGCTTGAACAGGGTTATTTGATTTGTTTTTATTTTTGTCCAATACATCGTTAATGTTGAACGTGATAACGCCTTGAGGGTAACCATTTCAAGGCCCTAGCTAAAAGTGACCATTCATCAGCCATTGCTGATCATGTGAAAACCACTGGCCACGACATTAAATGGGATCACTTTGACATTTTAGCGTCCGGAAAAACTGACTTTCACTGCAAAATTAAAGACACTTTGTTCATTCAAGAGCTAAAGCCTTCCCTTAATGTCAATATTAGTAGTGAGAAGTTATTGCTGTTTTAGCTATTACTCCTCATTATGTCAAGGCACGTACTCCTGCAGATCATTTTTCTCAGTCTAGGTTCCAGACCCCTAATGTACGTTTACGATATATATATAGTTTTCAAAAATTGTAACGGTCACTTTTGAAAATGTGTGTTGACTAGCATATGAAACGTCAAGTTTTATAAAAATGCGTTGGAATACAATGTTTATCACCGCTGTTTGTGTTATTTTCTTAATCAAGCTACGATGGCCTAAGAACAAGAGTTTATACGATACCGGTTTTTAATTTGATTTCAAGTTTTAGGCAAATGAAATGATTTATAGTAAGGGTCCCTCGGGAAGAACATAATCTTTGATAAACGCCACAGCGATTTATAGAATAGCAATCGAAGCCGTCGTATTTTTGTTCCATTCATGCAACACTGAAATCGACACAATAAACCGTGACAAGATCAATTTCACCACACAGCTAGCCTGTGCCAGGCTCCCAGATAGTTGGGAAAGAGAAAAAAAGACTGCGTGCGAAAAACGAGCGGAGGCTTGTGCAGTGTTTTCTCTTTCCCGACTATCTGGGAACCTGGCAAAGGCTACCACACAGCTTACGACGAGGTCTCTCCATCTCGGTCATTTCGTATGCACTCGTTTTCCAGCATCCTGATTCAAAACGGTGTCACCAAACATTGAACTCAGTAAATATCAATCGATCAAGCGTCGCAAAACTCGGCGAGAATCTGCTCCGCTCTGGAGAAATCCCAACCTTTTCCTTGAAGTTGTGTCTTTACAACATTGACAAACTTCTGAAGCAATTTTGTTCCGTTTGTTAACGAGTCAAAGTTTAGTGCGCGATTTTGAAGCGAAGAAACATCCTTGTATCCTTCTCGGCAGATCTTCCAATGCCAGTAGCACATTTCTCCAGCATACATCAATGCAAGAAGGTGGGTGTCGCTGAATAGACCTAACGTTAAAAAAAAAATAGGCACGCATGGCGTACAAGTTACTTTTTTACTAGCAGTGCCTGTCATATTTTATTGACGATGATTGAAACCATATGACGTCAGCATTTGAGAAAAACAAAACAAATTTACCTTTTAAAAACACATTTGGCCAAAATGTATGAGAGGTAATTGTGTCACTTTGAGTTTGTTCAACTTTTCATATGCGAAATCCATACTACGTAAGAATATTTATATATACCATCGATCAAAGACAGCGACATCAAACAAAAAGAAACTTGAAA
>OX421457.1:9996876-10024376 GCA_949126865.1 Montipora capitata | reverse complement strand
AAAGTGAGCTCTCTAGTAAAACTTTACTCTCATTTGACACTCTGTCAATAATTTTAAATAATTATATTTTGTTTCTCCGCGCACCGGTGGCTCAGTTGGTTGAGCATTGGGCTGTCATGCGGGAAGTCGTGGGTTTGAACCCCGACCGGATCATTAACACTCAGGATCTTAAAATAATTGAGGAGAAAGTGCTGCCTTTGTAATTTCATCTGCAAATGGTTAGACTTCCAAGTCTTCTCGGATAAGGACTATAAACCGTAGGCCCCATCTCACAAATACCTTCTATGTTCATAAGTTCCCTGTAGGGTGTCCAAGAACCCACACACTATTTGATAAGAGTAGGGGATGTAGTCCCCAGTGTTGTGGCTGTCCTGTTCTCTCCAGCAGAAGTGGCTGCCATAAGCCAAAAAGGGACTTTGCCGAGTGCTGGAACATGTAGATGTAGATGTAGATCTATGTGATGTTCAAAGGAGTTTAAATTATGAAGATACTATTGCTTAAACTAATTATACCTGTGAATACTCCTGAAAAAATTGAATTGCCAACTCTCTGTCTGTTGAAATCTGTCTGTTAAAAGGAGGAAGAATAAAGAAAAGTTGCAGACTCATTTTAAAGAAAGATTAACCATTAAAATAACATGATGTTTTGATGACATCATGCCATTATAATAATTATCAAATGTGAAGATTGAAATTAACATCTTCTATAACATCATCTATAATGTTCATAGCATGGATGCAAAAGGTCCATAATTTATGAACCACCTATGATACCACATCCCACTTATGCCTTAGCAAAAGCCTGGGAGACATATGGCCAGCTGATAGCCTACAAGACAAACATAGTTTGAGGTATTGAAACTAGTAACACGACATATATTCTATCAGGATAACAAGTGTTTTTCACTGGGTCTTGTAGGGTAACACATGCTCTGGATACTTGCTCCTGAAATATTTGTCTGCTCTCTGTCAAGACCTAGAACTACATCTACGTACTATAGCGCGCTTCCAGTGATGGCTGAGATGGCTCTGCTACAAACACTGTAGTGGGTCCATTCTGCCAAGACAAATTGAGTAGTAAACCTAGGGTACATACATGTAGGATTACATCATACCACACGGCTTAACTTACCCTGTTTTAAGAACTGAGAGACACTTTTTGTACTTATTCTCTGCTTTTTCCAGGAGTTGTAACTGAACACAATCTGAAATCATGAATTCCAGCATCACCATAATCATCACGACAGCTTCAATACAATTAAGTCATTTAGTCATAAATCTTCACTCTTGCTCAGGCAAAACTACATGTAAAGAGAAATTATGGGGACAAGATTGTCATGAAGACTGAGTTACAATAGCGGAGAAATCAGTTAGTTGATTAATTCCAAATTAGTTGTATTTAACGAGCAAACTGTCACAATAACTAGAATAGCAGTCAAAACGAAGGTAGATAGAAAGACCATGTGTTTCACCCAAGTGCGATACACAAGAACAACTATATTGCACGAAAAACCGCTGACTCCATTCTTTATAGTAAATGCAACAATCTTAGAATAAGAAAGTGTTCTATGATCAAAAATGTTCTCCAATTACTCGTGAACCACTTCAACAAAGATTAAGGCGTGGTGACGTAACCGAAGACCACACTGAAATGGTACTCCAAAAACAACAGTTACCCCTGCTAACCCTAATAAGCAATAACCAATACAAATGACTCCAAAGCCAGAAGAAGGAAGAGTTAAACAGTATGTGCAGGGAGGAGGGGGTGAGTGGGTGGAGGAGGGGGGGAGGGGCTGCAAGGAAGGGTAAGTGTAGAGGGGTGAAGTGTACGTTAGCAGTTGAAATTCATTCCTACATGTTACGAAAATCCCTAGAGGAACCCAAAACTTATTTTGATGAAAATGCTTTTGACTGAGTACTTGACAGAAGCACGAGAGCGGAATGCTAGCAGCTGTATAGCAAACATAATCAGCTCCGGCCGTAGAGGGTGAGAAGTAGGATTTTATTAAACTAATCCATTTTGTGTACACCAAAAAAATAAACACCAACCTGTCATATTCTTACAAATCTGAGTGCACTCTGCTTGTAACTCAGCGATTTTCTTCGCCAAACCAAAATTCTGTCCTGTCGACATTTTTCCACACCAATATTTTTGAGCCAGCGATGCGATATAAGGTAGTCAGCCACTTCGCTAATGAGGGAAAACCCCTTTGAGTTAGACATACCTTGGTTTCAATATGGCCGCTGTTTTGGAATGTGCCGACAAGGGAACTGAAATTATAGGAAATCATGAAACAGATTGTTTTGCTGTCTTTCACGAGATGCGATGCCTAGGTGAATTATGCGACATCACGCTCAAAGTGAACGGAAAGGAAGTGCGCGCTCACCGAGTAGTTTTAGCAGCTTGTAGTCCATATTTTCGAGCCATGTTAACCACGGCTTTCGTTGAACGCGATATGGGAACAATCTCATTGCAAGATTGCGAAGAAAACGCTGTTGAAAAGCTGGTAGAGTTTCTGTACACGTGCAAGCTTAAGTTGAACGAGTCGAACGTGGAAAATGTTCTTCGCGTAGCGGCGGTATTCCAAATACATTTGGTCGTTCAAAAATGTGCCGAGTACTTAGAATCTCAGATCGGGATTGAAAACTGCTTGGGTATCGAATCGCTCGCGATGCAGTATTCGTTGCGTAACCTCGAATCTAAGGTCAAGAGTTTCATCACTTGGAATTTCGTACAAGTTTCACGAGGCAGCGAGTTTGTTCTCATCCCTGCTGCGCAGCTGTGCTCGATCGTAGGAAGTGATCGACTGCATGTGAAACACGAGGAAGAGGTCTACGAAGCTGTGATGAGATGGTACAAATTTGACAAAGAGGAACGGATCAAACACGAGGCTAGTTGTAACATTAACAAATCGATAACAATATTCAACGCCAAAGAAAGTGTTTATTTCAGAGCGTTAAGGTGCCCGGCCAAACGAGGAAACATGATTGTTGCGGAAACAATTTGTTTCCCGAACTGTTACCTCGGCGCGCAAACGAGGAAACATTTGTTGAGGTAGCAAAATGTTTCTGAACAAATTCAGAAACATTTTTGCTTCTTGGGTCGCGAACGGGGAAACATTTGCTTTCGCAACAATGCTTCCGCAAGATCGTTTCCTCGTTTGCGGGCACGGCCACCTTTACCACAGGCTGTTCACCCTCTGTTGGTGTTGTTGTTGTCGATCTTAGAAAGACATGTACAGAAGAAAGTTACGGTGGTTGCGGAAGGGCCTGAGAAATCCAGGTCAGACCGTGAAACCAGTTGGTTTGGTGACTCAATAGACCATATTCGTATTCTCAGTATTGAACTAGAACTACAGTAGCTCACAATGGAGGCTAATTCGGGGAAATATATTAAAAAGTATTTTATTTGCATTTGAAAGAATTTTCCCGCATTAGCCTCCATTGCAAGCTAGTTCCAGTCCAACACTGAGAATATAAATAATAATGGTCTATTGATAGAGCACTGAATCTTGGTATTCACATCCCTTTCAAGCATGAATTTTTTAGGCTTTCCTTTCGCTGCTGTTTAAGTAACGTCAGGAGCCCATCCTGGAGCGTGCAACTTCCATACAGCGTCTGTGAAACGGCGTTTTCACAAGTAAGTTTATTTTTAGACTAGCCCTTCCCGCGAATTAGGTCAAAAAACAAAGTCAGTCATGGTTTGGTGACCCTATGACGTCAGCTTAATTTCTTGTAATTGGTCATCGGGCTCCTGTGGGAGTCTCATTAGCGGGAAATTCAATCTAAAAATAACCTTACTTGTGAAAACGCCGTTGCACAAGTATAGTTAAGTTGCACGCTCCGGGTGATGGGCTCCTGGTAACGTTCATAACAACGATGATATGAAATCTTATCACGATTCTTTCCACAGTTAAAATGTTTTTCACGTATTTAAAGCCTATTCGCCCAACGGTGATTCGCCTGTATCAAGGAAAGCTCGCCTGATGGTAGTTAGCAGGAAAAAAAAAAAAACAGCTATTTTATGCCAATTTGTAAGTTGCACATCATTCAATAGTCTCACTCCAAGAGATAATCGTTCTTATCGATGTAACTGTTGCCAGGCAAACGATATTTGGTCCGTGCGAGTCGCCGTAACGTGTGCGTTGACTTCCGGGCGAATCGCCCGGATACCGGAGGCTCTGGGTCAGAAGCTCGGTACAACCACAGGCAGAGAACCCTAAAGGATGCGAGAGCGCGTGACGTCACGTTATTTTGAGACAGTTGTAGTGGCCGATTCAACTGATCGAGGAAAATGTTCCATGAAAACTTCAAATCGCGTTGTTTCTTTTCGAAAATTCATTTTATGGACAGCCAGATAAATAAAGTTCACTCACCTACTATTTTCTATGTTGTCCTGATAAATAGACAAGGTCTATTTATATTGAAGCGTCCCAAAAACCGGCAGGTACAAAACGCAGGTCACAGGTCACAGGTCGTTATTTAACCTATACAGAAAGTATCCTAAACATTCATAAAAGCTAACCTTAGGCCTAATTAGACCTAAAGAAAAGTATCCTAAACATTCATAAAAGCTAATTTTAGGCCTAATTAGGCCTAAAGAAAAGTTTTTAGGCCAAAGGTTAGCTTTTATGAATGTTTAGGATACTTTCTTTATAAGTAAAACAATGACCTGTGACCTTTGACCTGTGCCCTGTGACGTGCGTTTTGTACCTGCCGCCCAAAAACCCATCAAATCACTCAGGACAACGTAGAAAATAGTAGGTGAGTGAACTTTATTTATCTGGCTGTCCATAAAATGAATTTTCGAAAGGAAACATAGCGATTTAAAGTTTTTATGGAACATTTTCCTCGATCAGTTGAATCGACCGTTACAACTGTCTCAAAATAACGTGACGTAACGCGCTCTCGCATCCTTAGGGTTGTCTACCTGTTCTACAACGCAACGCAATGTTGATACAGAGATCAATATCATACTCTAAACTTTTGACTTGTTTTGGTTTTTGGCTGCAGGAAGCGTTTCAACTGGTTCGCTTTCCCTGCATGAACAAAGAGTATCTACAGAATGTGGCCTTGACAGACGAGCTTGTACTTGACATCGAAAAGTGGAGAAAACTCGTTGAAGAAGCGATTACTGAACTAGCGTCTCCTTTAGAAAGCAAGAGTAAGGCAATGACCAGGCGCAAATCACCCAATGTTCTTTATTTGATTGGAGAACTGTCAAGCCGAATCGAAACATTTGATCAGGGAAATGGATGCTGTCGTCCTGTTACCAGTATGGCGCAAAATACAGGAACCGCTGTTGTCATGAAAGAAGAATTGTACGTTGTGCTTGGTGGCGGAACTCGTGTAGAAAAATACGACCCAAAATTGAACTCGTGGTTCCAGGTCGGTAATGGAATGAAGGAAAGCAACTGCGCTGTTTGCGAGAGCATGGGATCTATTTATGTGATTGGCGGAGGAAAACGAGCAAAAAGCTTCAACCTTGGAACACGTTCATGGAGTCAGCTCCCCAGTATGAGCATGCGTAGGAGCTTTCATAGCGCCGTTGGACTTCTTGGAAAGGTGTACGCGATTGGTGGACTTACAATTCCTGGGGACCAAACAGAAGCCTCGGTTGAGTGTTATAATCCTGCGAGTAATCGTTGGGAGCAGGTTGCGCCCATGAAAAAAGAACGCTGTCGGCACGAATCCACAGTGATGAAGAATAAAATTTTTGTCGTTGGCGGCCTTGATGGGCAAAATACCCCGCTGAAATCGGTAGAGATGTACGATCCAGCTACGAACGCTTGGAGTTTCATTGCCCCTTTGAATCATCCCCGGCGTGATTTTGGCTTAGGGGTCGTTCAGGATATGATGTTTGTATTTGCGGGGGGAGGTACGAATACCATAGAGTGTTACAATAGCTCTGGTGAATGGAAGATTGTTGGAAGTCTAGCCAAGAGGTGGAACACCCTTCGCTGTGTTTTGTGTCCTTTGTTTCAAGTTTGACCCCTTTATTGTGAGTAGTGCTTCCGTGCTAATACATGTAAGGCCCTTGTACACTATTTTGGATTTGCTGGACTGATGAGTGGGAGTAAAAGAGATGAGTTGGGAATGGGAATGGGAATTAGGGGAAATGGGGGCAGGGACTGAATAAAACATAGGTAAATTAAGTGTGAAGAAAATGGGAAACGTGAGACAGGTGTGAAGTTAAAGGAGACATACCGGTAATTCAAGAACATGAGAAGTGAATGGGAAACAGGCGTGAATGAGTGGGAAACGAATGGGAGACAAGTGAATAAGAGATTTGAGTGACTGCTGGGAGGTCAATGAGAGATCTTAAACAGGGGTGGGAAGTGATTGAGAGAAACTGGAGTAGAGGGGGTGAAAAGCTAGACCTCTGCATTCTTATTCCTTTCACAAGCATGCATGGGGTTCAACTTTCAACCAGCAGTTTTGTTTTTCTTGTTGTTTATCATTTTCCTCACAATGACGGATCTACTCTGCTAAAGCAAAAGAGAACATAGCACTCTTGATGGAAATAAGGACTTTGAAAGGCGCAACAAAGTAAAAAAAAGTGGGGAGTACAAACAAAGGGTGCGGCTAGGATTCTGAACTTCACAGAAAAAACAGTACATGTGAAACTTCAGCCTCTCCACAAATTTAAATGTGTACATGGCATAAAGACACTTATAGGAAAGATATTGGTACACTGCACTTTTAAATTAATTTTATTTTTCATCTTCATACTTACTGAACACATCAAAAACACAAAGAAGCTTCAAGCCACAATTTTTTTTTTTGAAACTTTGAAAGTTTCATTAAAATATTTTGTTTTTGGGAACATCCCTCAACCATTCCTGGTCTGTTATGATCACTGTTGTATTTTCCTTGGCAATCCAACATCACTCTATCTTTGCTGGTTAAATACTTATAAATTAATAAATATCTGCCTTCAAAATATGAAACACCATCAACTTTTTACACTTTAGGTCAACTGCATATACAAAGCATTAAATATTCCTGGTTTTAAATTAACTTTTATCATTTCAGTGCTATGCACTTTACAAGCAAGTATGATTTTCACTTCATATAAAGGGTTTGATTGCTATTTCTGAAAACCAACTTAAGTAATCTTTGTGTGAGAACAATAGGGCAACCACGACACGTCACAATTATTCAAGATGGCGGCACCCGGGAAATTTGAACAAGCATTTTTGAAATTCATTTTTTTCGGATATTACTTTGTGACTGCGTTATTCCTACTTTTTACAAAGTTCCCAAAAATTATAATAAAAGTATAATTTTTTTGGACCTAAAATAATCAAATTTATTTCATAACAATAATTTATTACCATATTTCTCAGATAGTATGTGAGCTATGATTGGTCAATTTAGTGGGTGGTTTGTACGAAGTGGCCTACTCAATTTACAAGTGTGATTTCATTGTTCAATTCAGAGGTCTAGATATAGGATATATAACTGGCCTTGTTTTCTCAGGATGTACACTAAGTGGCATATCTGCCTTGTACATAATTATTTGAATAAAATGAAGTGGAAAAAAGGCAGGCGTAACATATTCTATGGCCCTTGAACACAGAGGTATTAATTACTTTCAACCATTTTCTGAACTGAAAACCTGGCGTAGGTTAGTGCTAATCAGGTTTTGAGCAGCCGGCCCCTGAGAGTGAACATTGCTACATTAAAAAAGTTATAAAAGAAGCTAATTGTAGTTATAACAGTGGCAATGCAAACAGGAACGTTTCTATAATATATTACCGGTAATAGAATTGTATGAACAAAACAATGCCGCAACATATTGAAATCCAGTACATTTCTGTACTAGTCTACACAAGTCTGATGTGATCATCGGACCAAAAAAATTAATTTTAAGTTCTATGGAAAGTCTGAGGAAAAAAAAGAGCTATTCTTGATTTTCTCTTTGAAAACACCATACCTCCTAATCCCAAACTCACTAGAAAACTACATGTAGTCCAACGATTATAAGACAAAATCCTTACACAACGTTGTTTTGTGTGAGTTCGCACAAGCCACAAACGTGGTGTAATAATCAGATAAATTATAACGTTAGCATACTATTTTCATATCTTTGTGTAAATGCCATATTTAACAATAGTTATTATTCATCGATATTGACGCCGAGCCTGAGGTGTTTTAGTATAATTACATACGTGATTATTTGAAAAATATGCATTTTCTTGAAAACAATTTATTTATTTCTTTTTCTGTCACATCAACAAAACAGCTTGTGGCCATTTTGAAAAAAAAAATGCTTAGGTGATTACCGTGTCATAATCACCTCTAGTAAAACCAATTGGCACAGAGAATTTTCAATAATCTGTAATGTAATTATACTAATTGGTGATAATGTGTAGCTGTTTTTAGGTCACGAGGAAAAGAAATGTACAAAACTAATGACTCATTTAACTTACTCATCATCATCAACATTTTTGCGGCTCCCAGTACCGAGCAGTAATAGCTTAACAAGAGGTTTCTGTCAATTTAACCGTGTGGGCTCTTACAAAATTTAGAATTGCTTAAGTGGGGAGAACAACAGATATCTTATAACATGAGATGGAAGAGGCAACAGTGGGATTTCACGTGCAGGAACATGGTTAATTACAACTAGTCTACACATGTGCTGAAGA
Organism: Montipora capitata; assembly: GCA_949126865.1. Classification (NCBI taxonomy): domain Eukaryota; kingdom Metazoa; phylum Cnidaria; class Anthozoa; order Scleractinia; family Acroporidae; genus Montipora; species Montipora capitata. Next base: position 10,015,726 of record OX421457.1, on the reverse strand, counting down.
TTTAAAATCAAAGGCAGCTGCCAAACCCTGACACGTCCATCTTTGTAACCAGCGGCAACCTGTTGACAGGTGCGTGTGAAAGCCAAGCAGGAAACTTCAGTGTTTTGATACCAAGTTCTTAAGCCATCAGGTTGAAGGTGGGCATTTAACACAAAGAGCACACTCAAGCTTTCAGAATTCAGGGCCAAGATTTTGGAATCTGACGTGCCCACTGCTAGCATTGTGCCGTCAGGAGAAAATGCAGCAGATCGGATCTTCTGCCAAGGTGTCTGCAGCGCATATGCAAACTGAATGCAAGTGAGGCCAGGTTCCTCGGAAGCTAGTGACCATGTCTGAATAGTGCCATCCTCGAGACAAGATGTTAAATATTTGTGCCCAAAACGAGGATCAAACAAGTACCAACATTGCATGTGTGGATTAAGCGAACGACGACTTGGGTGTCGAAAAGGAAGACACAAACACGTGGAAGAAGAAGACGAATCTAAGTCAAGACTACTATGAATGTGAAAATCTTGCGTGTCGAATACAACAAGCTGACCAGAAGAACAGGACACGGCTAAGAACAAACCGTCCGGAGAAAATACACAAGAGCGCGCGTTCCCACGGATTTTCGAACTCGAGTTCGTAGCCGATGTCACTTTCCTCACCATTTTCTTTGTCGCGATATCAATAATGCAGATGTGATTTAAATCTCCAGTTAATTTTGATGCAACAACAAGAGAGCGACCGTCTGGAGAGAAACAACAACACATCAACATTCCTCTTCTCTTTCGCCAAAATCTCCGCATGTGAATTACTTCGGCGCTAGTCGTTTTCCAAGAACGCATTCGAACTAAAGCCAGAGAATCTTCACTAAAAATACACACTACCATTTGACCGTCGGGTGAAAAATCGCAGGACTTAAAGGATCTCGGAAAATCCGCAAGAAATCCCGTGTTGATTTGACGCCGATTTAAGTCCCACAACCTTATCGAGGAGAATTCGCGATTGTGGCGAAGGAAAGTCGTTTGTTCCACTTTTGACGCTGTCAACAGTACGCCATCGTCGTCACTTGGAAAGAAACACGAATAAATGTCCTTATCCTCGTGCTTCAACTGAATTACAACATCGAAAAGGTGGTCTCGTCGATGCTCTGGAGGAAGAGATCGATGCGATCTACCCGACAAGCGTGGTACAGCTGTGCGACTCGAGAAGGAAAAATTCTCCGCCAACCGCGAACTTGAAGCATTGTTTCCCATTTCAAAGAAACCTTTTCATGAACATCGACGTTTTCTTCGAGTTACTTCCATGTTTCCCATGCATTTGATCAGCGTTGGACCTTTTTCAAGAGGGCGAAATAGTTCAAAGAAGCCACTCAGTGTGTTGTGATGCCGAGTGACCTCGCCTTTATTTGTTTCAGAGTGATAACTTGCTCTTAGGGAGAGTGGTACGGGATCAAAAAAGCCGATTAACTTAATCCAAGATTAGCGTAAACTTTTGTTTCATGTTTTCAACTTTTTGGTGAAAGTTTATTTCGCTTGTTTTTGTTTTTCAAGATTTACTTCTTCTAATGCAAAGTTTTGCCAAATATCAGCGTTGAACAGTATTTGAGAGTAGACAAATAAACTCCTTGGTTAATTTTTAATCTGGGATTAGCGTTAATCGGCTTTTGAACACCCGGGCCCAGATTGCTTGCGTAGAGCCAATGGCTGTTGACTATAATTTTTGAGCGACAACCTTTTTCAACAAAGCAAAACTATTTATATTGAGTGTCACGCTACATACTTGCGTGATAATAAAAAAAAGTAAAAAAAAAAAAAGTAAAGTGGTGCATTTATATAGCGCCCTTATCACAACGTCTCAAAGGCGCTTTACAATGATCAATTTACCCCCAGCGGACTGGAAGCATATACAGGCGCAAATTGCAGCCGCTTCTAAGCAGTCCATGCATGCTGGTACTCATTTTACCGACCTCGGAAGGATGGAAAGCTGAGTGAACTTTAGCGGGAAAGAAGGTCGCCAAATATTCCACTCTCGGCAGAACCGGGAATGGAACCCGGGACCTTAGGGTTGGAAAGCAGAGATCTTACCACTGCGCCAACCCCTCCGCTGTTATTAACAAGGCACGACAGTCACCAATAGTCGACGGGAGAACGAGGATGGAGGAGCGAATTCCAAGAGAATTCCATCCATTTGGTCGTTGAAAACAAATGTTAAATGTTAAAAGTTCCATGGTCAGTCCTAACAAGGCTCTTGGAGAGACGTGGCTTATAGCGTTGGTCTAATTCCAAATCAATGACGTAATAGAATATTGTGCATTTTATAACTTCTGTGCTTCCTTTAATAGGGGACGCGGAGAGGGAGGGACTGGAGGGAACATAGCCCCCCCCCCCCCCCTCCCCCCATTTCTTCCTACGATGTTGTTTTCTCCTAAGCCTCTCCCACCTCCCTTCAAACTTCCGTGATCCATACCAAAACCTAGCTACACCCACATTAAAACTGTCCTAGATGCTCCTTTCATCCCATGTCAAGTGTAAGGAGCGGAAACATGTCTAAGACGTGAGAAAGAATCTTGCGGAGAGCAAACGATGTAAAAAATCGCCTGCTGTGTAATGTAAAAACGAGCATTGGCCTTCACTAAGGCTAGAAGGTGCTTTCCTCCTCATAAAATGATTATGACTGTTTATGTAATTAGTGTCAACTGTATTTACAACTGATTTAGCACTGGGACACAAATTTGGGACACTGTATTGAAATCAAGTCCAATCAAACAGCTAATATCAAATCGTATGTTGACAGAGAACCAACAAACTCAACCTACATGTGACGCCAAGTCTGGAAATCGAACCCGGGCCACGTTGGTTGAAGCTCTCACCACTACACGCCATCCCCTCTTCCTCTTTAAACCATAGTTAATCATGGGATGATGCCAGGATGATGCTTATGAAACTCGACAAGTCTTTTTGTTTCATGTTTTTGTCGGTATTTTAGGCCTTGACGGTGCACAAAACACACCTTTTTTTCCGAAAAGATAATCAATCGAATCTTTCGATTAAATTTTGCGCACCTAATTTGCGAACCTGTGCGAAGCAAAAACAAAAGAGTGTGCACCGTCACGATCAATTCAACATCGATTGCGAAAACATGGTTCGCGCTTTTGAAGGTTTTAATGTTTCATAACCAGTCCCTTGATTAACTATGTTTAAACGGCCAAAATGGGATACAGTGCAATTGTAGCTCTATTTGACTGAAAGGAGTTTCTCTAGTTCATGAAATGCAGGAGCATATCAAGATAATTTTCTGAAAGCTCCAGAACTTTTACTTCAAACTTTTTAGAGGTAGAATTGTTACTGTGTGGACAACCCCCCACCACCCCCCACCCCCCGGAGCATCAGTTGCTCCTACAGGGTTTGCATGGAAACAGCTGCAAAAATAGCCTTGTCTAATTGTTTAGGTTCATGTTACGAAACAGTGAGGTCATTTTTGAAGCAATCTCTGCAGCTCGCCAGTAACAGTCAGTGAGTGAAATTCAATGTTTAAAGGGAACATACTTCTTTTGAGTGCACTAAGATGTTGTTAAAGGGTACATAGTTTTTGAGTGGACAAATTAAAGCCGATATTTTTGTTAACCCATTCCACCATAAAGCTCCCCCTAATTGAGGAGTAAAATCTTCTGGCGTTAGATAGAGTCAGGAGCCCATGAAAAGAAGTGTGCAACTTCATTGTAATTGTGGAACTACGTTTTTACAGAGTTATTTTTAGATTGGCGCGATACGGCGCCATTTTGTCTCATACTGCGAGGTTACCCTGCGTATTGTATTTGAATTTTGGCAGATGTGAACCGGCAGAACCATAATTGAATAAAATTGAATGGAGTATGATAGCCTGATATATACTTCAGTTGATCATAATCAACGTTGAGTGTGAACACGGCTTTGGACTTAAATGCGAAATCGCATGGCTCGCTGGCTCACAGATTGTCCAGCCCCCGTCGAGCGTGTGACGTCACGTTATTTTGAGACAGTTGTAACGGCCGATTCAACTAACCGAGGAAAATGTTCCATAAAAACTTCAAATCGCGATGTTTCTTTTCGAAAACTCATTTTATGGACAGCCAGATAAATAAAGTTCACTCACCTACTATATTCTGCGTTGTCCTGAGTGATTTGATGGGTTTGTGGGACGCTTCGATTTCCTCTTCAGATCACACGCGTCGTCACATACAATAATAAATAGACAAGGCGTGCAACTTCCAAGACCGCTCACGGCAGAATGCCTCCAGAATTTAGCCGAATTTCTCCCACTTCCAAAGGTCCTCGCCTCCCAAACTTGGGCACGTAGAAAGTCGATAAATTTATTAGCATTGTGCCAAAAATCATCAAATTTTCACGGCTCTGCAACCTCAAAATCCTGCTCGATTTTCAAGCTGAAGCTTCGCTCAGGTTTTTGTTATCGCCAAATGATGTGGACAAAATTCATGCATCATATCATTGGAATTTGATCAAATCAAATCAAAAAGCGCACATTTATAATTTTGTCCCTCTTGGGGAAAATCTGCGCATGTTGATTGGTTAATTTGAATTGATCAAATTCCAATGATCGATGCATGAATTTTGTCCACATCATCTTTGGCAAGATACACAGCGGTGGCGAGCCCAATGCCGCTAGAACAACCAGAGATCAACACGATTTGAGGAGCCATGCATGTTCTTGTTTGTGGAAATATCTCTTCGGTTATACAGAGTAAAGTAAATAGCAGGTGTAGCATTATAATGTGACAATTTGAAGTAGCAATCACTCATCTTGTCAAGAACCCATTCTCTCCTATTCTCGTGGGTTTTGACAAATACGAGTGATTAATAATTATCTCACTGTATTGTAGTGATCATGCATACAGTTCATAGTGGACCGATTACTATTCATTTCTAATTGACGATATTTGTTCGTCAGTGTCTCTGACTCAAATATTGAAACAATAAAATGTGCTTAATAACGACGAAAAGATAATTGAAGGTCTTCCTGGAAAATTAAAATAAAAAAGGCATAATTTGGTTTAGAAAGTAAGAAATCTCTTCAAAAGATCGTGAGACGGGATAACGATGATGATGCGGCCAAATTCATGTTAAGCTGTTTATTTTGGCTCCTTCCTAGCTTCAGCAAACGAAAGTAAAATAGGTTAGAATAAGCGAATTTTCTTGACAAAGCGCCTGCTGTTGCAGTTAGTCCCAAATGCGGACGAGCTCAAATCTCTTCCGGTACCACTTCTCGATAGAAATTCCCACTAAGCTTAAGACTGCTTTATTCAAGCAAATGTTGTGGTCTGAGTTTAGCTTAATCGTGATTAGAAGTCTTGAATAATGCTCTACAGCGCACGGTAACTGAATTCTTGAAAATTCGAGGGCGAACGCGAATTGTAGGAACAATATTTCACTTGCGAAAGAAAGAGAGAAATGACCCTCGCACTCATAGCAATTGTCTCTAATAAACTCCCGAGAAATCCAGGTGGCTCCAACGGGATTCGAACCCAGTACCTATGCTAAGTCGGTGCAATGCTCCACCAACTGAGCTATGAAATTGTCATGCATGTGATAACGCGTCAGATCTAAAGGGGAAATCGAAGCGTCCCAAAAACCCATCAAATCACTCAGGACAACGCAGAAAATAGTGGGTGAGTGAACTTTATTTATCTGACTGTCCATAAAATGAATTTTCGAAAAAAAACATCGCGATTTGAAGTTTTTATGGAACATTTTCCTCGATTAGTTGAATCGGCCCTTACAACTGTCTCAAAATAACGTGACGTCACGCGCTCTCGCATCTTTAGGGTTGTTTGCCTGTGGTTGAAGGCGCCAGAGTAAAATCCAGCCTCGTTCCCAGGCCTTTAAGTGCTTAATCCCAAGAAGCCTGAGACTTCTTCCCGATCCACTCGACCGGTGAAGTCACGTGAGGACGACTGAGAACGAGGCTAAATACATTCTAAATAAGTCTCACTTTCACGAGGGAGATGGGTTAGGGCACGAGTAAAGTGACGATTTTTGAGGGCTGTTCCACCTTCAAGTGAAACCTCCTTTGGGTGGGGGAGGAATGAATTGGGGTTGTTGGCCCGGTGAAACACGAAAGCGCGCGCAAAAATAGGCCTTTTTCGATATATTAAAATTCAGTTTGATAGTGAGGCAGTGAGGACAAAGACAAAGGAAAGTGATATGAAAATATTTTTCACATTCATTCCAACGTGTTTCTATTGTTTTGTCCTCATTGCCTCACTATCAAGCTAAATATTTGATATTTCAAAAATGGCCTATTGCAATAAGCTATAGCGCACGTAACGAGAAACTAGCACGACAAGAACTGGCACCATGTTAGCGACCTTCAGACTGGACTACGAGAACGACTACGAGTTTTCTGTACTGGGCAAGCGCATTTCAGTCAAAGAACGAAAATGTTCGAAATTCGAAATGCGCGTACTCAGAACTGAAAACTCATCCTCGCGCTCCAATCTGAAGGTCGCTATTATCTGCTGTGCAACAACTTACACAAGTACACTTCAGCCACAAGTGTCAAGTTTAATCTGTGAAAGGTCACCGTCAAATTCTTAAGTTACGAATGGAAAGACAAAACTGCGTTACTGCGAAACCAATAGTGCTTCCAGTTCCTCAAATCTACTCGCTCAATGATCCGGTGGGATGTCGAAATCTTGAACCAAGAAACGCATCGCATAGCGAGAACTTTATCATTTCAAAAGGATGACTAAGATCAAACGAACTTAGGGGTCCCAATTATTTTCTCTTTGATTGCACCTGACGTCACAGAGGCCATGTTGGCAGAAAGAACAACAGGGAACTTTGACTCTATTATTATGCAAAACGTGAGCTACATTTTTCTATTGTTTTGCACCAAAATGGCCGTCTTATCACGTGAGTGCGATGAAAGAACACAAAGCAGGACAATACGATTTCGAGTTTCATTTGACCAGGCATATTCCGATAAATTCCGACTCGAAACCTGCGCATGCTCAGAACGAAAAACTCATATTCTCAGTCAAATCTGAGTGTTGCTTGCAATGCCGGTACACAACAACGTACAAAGGAGAAAAATGCTTTTACATCTGTTTTCACTGCAGAACGAGTTTCTTCATGCTCTTGTGTGTGGTCCCGTCGATGAGCGCTTTTGTCCTTTTATCCAAGTTAAGGAAGCCTAGAGCAGTTTCCCATCGACGAGTAGAATCCATATTTGTATGAGTGCCACTCTAAGGAGAGACAGGGATAACGCACCTGGCAGTTTGAGAGCAAACGAGTTGTGAATGCCACAAAACTAAGTCGCGTTTGATTAACCACTTTTCAACAAATTGTGCACCGGTTCTTGTACGAGGACCTTCGCTTGGAATTCGTTTTCTGATGAGTTCAATTAACTTGTGACACATGCATTATACGTGGTCTCCATGGCGACAACAACGCTTTTAGTACGCGTCATTGTAATGCATTGGAAGCCACAACATTATTGAAAGTAAAAGGCCCTACATTGAATAACAATGTCATTAACAACCACTTATATTTGCCCAACAATGTTGAGCTGGTCTATAAGCAGTCTGACGCAGTTTTTTTCTTTGGGATTTTTCATACAAAGCCGTCAGCAAGAAGAGATTAGAAAACCCTTGCTCCAGGAGAAGATTGAAACCAGATCAGTAAAGACTTACTCGAGATGGAATAAATACGGCTTTGCCCACTTACTGAAAACAATACCATCGTCGGGTGTTCTCACTAAAATTTTTATAAATGACTGTTTAACCGATCTCAAAGAAATCAAGTGTCGGGAAGATAATTTTTTTGCCAATGCGTGTAGTTAATCGTCATCTGCATCAGATGTTGTTTCTCTTCCTCTCCCCTCCCCTGTGGAACGAGAGTTGGCAGTGCTGTTTTCATCCGGGACTTCACATCGATCTTTCACCGAGTCATCGTCGTCTTCGACCTCAGTCCCCTTAAGTTCATCATCGTGCTCGGTTTTGCCTCCGCCCTCGTCATCTGCATTGTGGTCTTCATCCGCTGATTTTCCTTCAGAGTCCTTATCTTGACCGCGCTTGAGGGCCTGGATGCGACGATCAATGGCGGTCCACAGGCGCTGAATGTCATTCGGTGCAGCCTCAAAAGCAAAAACAAAAAACGGGTTATTTTCGTTACAGACATCGCTCAGAGGGTGTACTTTAGATTCAATCACATTCACAACCTCGTCCGTCAATTGACACATGTCAATTATGTTTCACCAGATTGAGCCAAAGCCTCTGACGTGCTGCTATTAATAAATTTAACGTGTTTTGATCTGTTCAAGTACACATTCAAGGGGGATAACACTAGACTTGCGATCGCATTCCGGCTTCACTAAAGATACCTCATTTCTAAGGTTACAGTACTCAACTGAAATAAACACCGTTCTAATTTAGAATAGAACTCGGGCATGCATACTTAAAGCCTTCTGGCGTCCCTAGTATGAGCCCACCTAATCAAACAGAAATCTTACCATTATGAGGTAAATTTTGATATTATTCTCGCTGTCCATGGCAGTGATCCGCAAACTCTTTTCGTTGCCCTTCTCCAGTGTCATGCTTGGCCAAAGCTTTGTGTTAAGGACAACCCGTAAACTCCCTTGTGTTCGCATCACTGAAACAGGAATGGGTTTTAACTCTTTGACTCCCAGAAGTGATCAGTATGTCAATTATCCTCACAATTTCAAGTAAATATCAGTAAGACAGGTATTTAGAAGAAAGATTTTTATCAGCGTTTGAGGTGTGAACTTGATATAACACCAACTTCTCATGCCTACCCAACGAAAAAATCTATGGTACTAGTTAGGAGAATGAACGTTTCGATCTTGGGAATGGAAAAGGCCCGTTCCTGCTGGAGAATAACTTTTAAGAGCAGGAAATAGTGTTTGAAAATCAAATTTTTAACGTCTTCAAATCAAGTGTTTTGTAACTGAAAGAAAAAAAAAATTCACTCATAAATTTCACGGGCGCAACCATCTTGAATATTTGGGACTTGTTTGCGTTACCTAATTGTTCTCACATAAAGAGCTTTTCTGTGAAAATAATTGGCCAACCATAGCACGTCTCAAGTTTTCAGAACAGCTCTATACACTGTTGTTTTCAATGAGCGAATACGAGACAATTAAATGGATAAAACTCAGTCGTGTCTAATGTCTGAGACCAGTTAGAGAACTATCTCAATAGTCCATTTTACAGTTGTGTGCTTAGTTACTTGGCCTATGAATGAAATTGAGGCTAGAGTTGACCTTGTTTTGATAGAAACCACTGCTTTTCTTATGTAAATTCTTACTAATTAACATAATAACATCATTAACATAAGAAAAGGAGGAGATCTGTATCATAACAAGGTCAACACCAGCCTCACTTTCATTTACAGGCCACGTAACTAAGCACACAACTGTAAAGAGGTCTATTCTAAACAGGAAAAGTTGCCATCATAACTTGGAACTTGCTATATAAAAAAATGGATGCGTTTACACTTACGAAGCCTGAAATTTTACGTTAGGTCATCTTAAACTAAACGCGTTAAAAGATGCGTTCACAAGCCTTGACGGTAACCAAGGGCAAAGAAACCTTACCAAGCCTCGACTGAAAGATGCCTTCAGTCGTTGATTGACACATGTCATTCAATCTTAGAACTCCCCTGCCTTTTTCCCTCCAAGAATGCGTCACTGTATCGAACACAAACAAGCGGCAGTTGCTCTGCAAATCACAAAACAAAACAACACAAATTTGGGACACTGTGTTGAAATCAAGTCCAATCAAACAGCTAACATGGTTCGTACAACTTCAAACAAACAAAATTCAAGGACTTTTCAAGGACTTTTCAAGGACAAACCCTAGTTTTCAAGGACTCAGTTTTATTCACTAAATCGACATTCTTAGTACGCCTTTTAACACTTAAAACACTCAATATTTACGGTATGTAAATAGCTCAGCCATGGTTGATGACGTTAGTCCCTAAAACGACATTTTGGAAAGTGAGGTACAGAAATAATTTGAAATACAGAAATACAATATATAATTTTAGTTCAACATAAATGATACCAAAATGTTTCAGCAGCGTTTTAGAGCTTCCAACTTTCCATTTAGTTTGTCCTCAACGTCTTGCAGTTGAGGACTTAGTGACAAGAGTCATCTGCCCAGTTTTGTCAGCTTTGACACTGAAATCATCTGCTGACTTTACCAGTGAGTCTATATCCAGTTTCATCCTTTTCTTCTTCTCCTTGAGCTCCTCAATCTCATCCAGGACGTGTTTTCTCTTTCTCTGTTCTTCATCTGTCTTCTTTTTGTCCCTTTGGTCCTATAGATGCTTCTCATATTTCTGTCGTGATGAAGCTGCCGTAGCAAGGAGTTTCTTTGTAATTGGCACATTGCGAACTCCACCAACTGCCTCAATTCCTTTGTTGACAGAAAATCCCTCTCCACAGATACCTGACCGTGTGAAAGCACCAGCAAAATTTTCACTAGACCAAACAATGCTGCATAGCTATTACCAGTCATGTGGATAGAAAAAAATTATCAACTCTATGAACAATTGGGTTGAAAGATGAAAACATATCAGAGCCAATGATTGGAACACTGTCCAAAAAGCTTGAATATTCTTGCAAAACACTGTCGCAGTTCTCACCCATCAATTTGTTTGAATTGACAAGCACAGTTAGGATCCTTTTGAATTTCGCTCTGCAGATGTTTGGGTTTGCAACCATTTCTCTGGGATCTAGAGCCACCATGTTGCGAACAAGGGAGTAAGAAAGTGGGCACTTCAGAATCAATTTCATAAGAACTGCAATGAGGAAGCTCTTACATTCCAGCCTGAAAGCCATGAGCTCTTTGTCACTTATGGAGCATCCTGCTTTTTGGGCTTTTGTACGAGCATCTTTTAGTGCACTTTTAGTGCAGAAGCCAATTCCAATCTTCTTGTAGCTCTTGTGGTTACTCTTCTCCTGCACATTGACTACCAATAGCTTCTCCACTGTGGTTGCTTCAGACAGCACATTATCTTTGATGAATCTTCTCATAAGGCGTCTTAGAACAGTACTCAGGTCAGTTGCCAAGAAACAAACCATGGGCTTGTCAGTTTGATAATTGGCTAGAAACGGCTGTAAGTGACTAGCAGTGCACTTAAAAAATGTAGTTTGGCACTTTAATCACTTGAAATGACTTGTTTCATGTGCACGCTCACGTGTTACACCGACCATTAATTTTCCTGCATGTACATGTGTTGCCGTCGCTATGACATGAAAGTATTAGATATCAGGAGTCAATGGACAAATTTTCTTAGCAAAATCATTTAACTTTAAGAAAAGTGATGGCATAAACAAATTACTAAATTTCAAGGACTTTTTAAGACCTACTAAAGAAATCAAGTACTTTTCAAGGACTTAACCAAATTCAAGGACTTTTCAAGACGGCTAATAAAATTCCAGACCTTTTCAAGATTGTACGAACCATGAGCTAATATCAAATCGTAAGTTGGCACAAAACCAACAAACTCAACCTACATGTGACGCCAAGTCAGGGAATCGAACCCAGGCCACGTAGGTTGAAGCTCTCGATTTTACACGCCATCCCTACTCCCTCTTTGATAACTTCTTACTAACCGAGCGCGAGGGCCGCACCGGGGAATTTTTGTACGTTTTTGTACTGCCACGACGTCGGGCCAATATTCCCCAGTACGGCTCGAGCTAGCTCGGTTAGTAAGTATTTTATTATATGGTTTTTTAATTACCTTTTGCTTTGTTTTTGCAAGCCCGTAATCGACCCGTGGGCATTACGGGAGAATAATGCCCTACAATCAGAGCGCGCGTTATATCGGCTGCAAACACAAGCCATATAATAAACCATAGTTAATGCATGGGATGATGCTTATGAAACTCGACAAGTCTTTTTGTTTCATGTTTTTGTCCGTATTTTAGGCCTTGACGGTGCACAAAACAGACCTTTTTTTCGGAAAGATAACCAATCGAATCTTTCGATTAAATTATGCGCATCTAATTTGCGAACCTGTGCGAAGCAATAACAAAAGATTGTGCACCGTCACGGTCAATTCAACATCGATTGCGACAACATGGTTCTCGCTTTTAAAGGTTTTAATGTTTCATAACCAGTACCTCGATTAACTATGTTTAAACGGCCAAAATGGGATACAGTGTAGCTCTAATTGACTAAAAGGAGTTTCTCTTGTTCATGACCGGCCCTTTTCCGAGAAGACTACATGTAGAAAGTCTGATCATTTGCAGATGTCATTACAAAGGAAGCACTAGCCTGTTCCAGGCTCCCAGATAGTCGGGAAAACGAAAACAACTGCGTGTGAAATGCGAGTGGTGGCTTGGGTCGAGGGGAGGCGACCCAAGCCCCCACTCATTATTCGCACGCATTTTTTTTTATCTTTCCCGTCTATCTGGGAACCTGGAACAGGCCAAGGCAGCACTTTCTCCTCAGACCTCCCGCATGGCAGCCCAGTGCTCAACCAACTGAGCCACCGGTGCGCGGTACGTCAACTAAATCGCGATGTTATCGCTCTACTGTCAGTAAGCCTCTGTAGATGTCATTGACTGTGACGACTATGAAGCCAACTATCTAAGCTATCAAGCCAACTGGGAGCAAATCAATTGCCAGTTCGTACTAGAATACTTGATAGAAGAGTAATGAGAGGTAACGTGTAAATTGCCTTGGTATTTTGTATTATCAACTGATCTCGTCAAGTGGACTTAATCTCGGCTTTTAGCCTCCATTAAATTCCGTATATCGAAAACCACATACATTAACATACATGTAGAGTGACCAGATGAGAGAGATGGGCGCTGACCAGTTCACATGCGATGCGATTGCCAAAAGAAAGATGGAGTGGATCACACCAGAAACCCATAAGGGTTGAAACGTGTAACGGCCCCTTGTGTGCTGCGAAACAAGCTTCTGAATATTCAACTTGCTAAGTACCATATTTGGAACAACAAGAGCGAGGGGTTTCCAAATATGGTACTTAGCACTGAAACATTCAACCAATCAGTTCGCACTGAATATTCGGAAGCTGTGAACGCGCGTTACACGTTTCAACTCTTATGGGTTTCTAATCACACTGAATATCATCCTTTAGGATCAGAAAAGCAACACCTGGAGCCTTGCCCAGTCTACCGGTTAGCAGACTTTTCAATTCGCTCAAATGCCAGCTTTCAAATTTCTCTACGGTGGTCAATTTACCGTATCAACCCGGCCCCAGTTGTTCGAAGGGTGGATAGCGCTATCCACTGGAGAACTCAATTGGTTTTGCCGGTGTTTATCCGCTGGATATTGATTTATCCAGCGGATAGCGTTATCCACCTTTTGAACAACCGAGGACCGGTCGATAAACCCAATTCTGTGTTGGCTAGCAGCTGACTTTCATCAAAACAATCCGGATTTACCGCAGCACTAAACCAATATTTACCTGCAAAACATTCCTTTCCTCTTCCTCTCCAGTCACTACTGTCACGCGAGCTGGTTGTGCTTTGGGAGGACTCATGTGCTCTTGATACTCCATGGCCGCCTCAGCAAGTGACTTGTGGGGTTTTTCGTGAGTGGGAGAACTGGGCCCAGGGGAGTCTGAACAGGAATGCGCTACTTCTGCAAGCGATTTTGGCTCTTCATCTAAAAAGACAGTTATAGAGGCTACCTCAGGGCTTGAAATTAGCGGAAAAATCCAGTCGCAATTTTGCGACAAGATACGAAAGTGTAGTCGCAATTTCGCAAATCGTCGAGCTGCATTGTGTTGTCAGCGGTGTAGCAAAACAAAATATGAGCCCACAATACTTGTGTTGAAAGAAACCGCTGAAAATGGCGAATGATATCAAAGGAATGGAGTTGTGCACGTAACATCGCAGCGAAACTACGCAACAATTACGCTATCTTCAGATTGAAAGAAAACTCAAGGCGAGAAACAAAATAATCTCGTCATTTCTTCATTTATTTTAGCAAAAAGAGCAGCAAAGTGGCAACTGCTAACCCTTTTGTTTCGAAAGAGCGAAGACGAAAACAAGTCGCAAATTTGCGACTTTTCCAGTTAATTTAGTCCAGGTATGACTACAGTTTTTCATGTATTCGGTGGCTTTTACCCTGGAAAGCGGGGGGGGGGGGGGGGGGAGGGGGTGTACTTCCTATAAATGGCCTAACGGGGATGTGCCGCTGGATGGGGTAGCATTTTCACGACTGAATTGACTATAACGAGGTTGCGTTTTCAACAGAGTTCCCGACAGAGTTACTAGAATGGGGTCGCAAATTGACGGGATTTTGGGGGTGAGAAAATTCGGGCTAGTGGGATTTAAAAATGGAAGGATTCGTGGTAAAAAAAAAATTGCTACATAAAAAACTGTAGCGCTGTCAATTTAATATTTACTAGTCGCATTACATTCCGTCTTGAAATTACAATAAAAAGCTATACATGTATGTAAGGTTTATGCATAAACAGAAAGTGACTAAGTTGGGGTGGCTAAAATCACATTTACCAAAAGTGAATAAGATGGGGTCTATAACTGGTCATAAAATAGACTATAAAGGGGAAGGGGTTCTGAGAGACCAGTGGCACATACCCAGCGAAAATCTACCCAAGTTACCCGCCCCCTCCCCCTTCCTGGCTTTTACGCAAGTTACAGCCTCTATTTTTTTCCAAACGTTTGCTGGGGACAAAATCTTAACTTAAGAAACTACTATAGACCAAATCGGCTAACTCGATGTTGAGTTAGCCGATTTGGTCTATTCTCGGGTTGCACGCGACGTCACAAAAAAAATAAAATACAAAACTAAAGAGCCTTTTGAGTTTTTATCTTGATCAGCTACAAGAGGTTTTAAAAATATATCTGTTTGCATGTTTTCAGCTCGATACCGTGCTTCGTGTCGAAAATAGAGCAGTTTGAATTTCAGAGTTTTTCACAGTGCGTGACATGTTGACGGCTTTCGAAAAACATGCCAGTTGCATAAAAACATCGATTTCCCTCGCTTTTTTGTGGCCTAAACAGCCAATATACTAGGAGACGTGTCTATACGAATGTTTGCTAGCTCATTATATAGCAGAAAGTGTTAAAGACAGCCAAACTAAATTGCAAATTCCAGTTGGTGTACTTCAGCTGTACACCAACCTGGTGCCTCCGTACTAAACTCTACAAATTTGAGTAATATATTTTGCCGAATAACTCAAGTACGGAATATCGCACAGCCCTGAGACTTGGACCTGTTGTTTACTTATTCCTCTTCTATAACATTCCATTTCTTGACAGATTTTCTTGAATGGTAAGCGAATTTATGTTTTCACTTGCGTGACGTGCAACCCAAGAATTGCAGTTGCAGGGCTTTCGTGAAGATTTTGCTCAGGAGGCTTGTAAAGTAACCGGAAAGGATGAAAACAGCTGGGCAAAATCATGTCAAATAATGTGGAACAACCTGCGTTGTGAATTCTGGAGGCAACGTCATTGGTTGCGGGCTTCTCTTCAGCAGTATCACTAACAGCTGATTCCTGGCTACTACTGTCAGCAGAGAACTAAAAAAATATAGAAATTATTATCGATCAACATATGCTCCTGAAATCATTTCAGCTACATTACAGTTACATTGTACAAGGATTTTGGGATTCCCCTCTACATTTATGCAGCATGATTTTGACAAATTTCTACAGTTTTATAAACAATATACAATCAAGAGCAATACAGTAAAAACCCGCATAACAGAACAAGTGGATTAAGAACCTCCACACTGATATTTGGTAAAAAGAACACCACATATATTGGAACCCATTCAGCCTGATAAATTCAACCGGTTCTTATATATAAGGAAATGCTGCGTACCAGTTGGATTAAAAACTACTGGGTCAGGATAACCATGCCATTCTAAAATCAATTTTCTCCACTGGATTTTTGTGTGTGCTCTTTGTCCTTTAATTGTTATAGCACAGTGACAGTAAAACACAGCAAGTATTCTCTGCAAAATTACAAATGTATAAATCAAATTGTTTTTCTTGACAATGCCGTTGTGCAACCAAAGAATTGAAGCCGTATCAGTTGTGCAATACAGTGTATAATTTTCAGACACAATTTAAGAACAGCTTGTGGCTGATTTTTCAATAAGTACCCAATATATAAGGATGGCATCAGCCCGAAATTGAAAAAACATAGGTTCTTTTATGCGGGTTTTTACTGTTTAGGGAAGGAGCGTCGAGCCACCTCATCAGATGGATAAAAAAAAAAAAAAACCAGCACACTTACTTCTGACAAATCAATTCCTTCAAGGAAAGAAAGACGCAAACGTCCTGTTAAAATAGTTCTGTTTTACGAGTCCACCCTAGTTCAAGTATGACAGTTGATAATTGGATTTTTTGACAACTATGACCTTAAAAATTTGGTATAGGGAAAACTCAATTCATTGCTATGATATAGACAAATAAGACTTATAACCACTCAGGTTGTTCCACACATTGTCTTATTCTTAAAATGTTTGCCTTGTAAATGTTATTAAAATAGAAACTACCATACTGCAATTATATAATTATAAAACTAATACTAATGAAAATTAAAGGTACTGCCATAGGAAAAAAAATAAGACAGGAATGTATGCATGTAATATTTTGTACGTTTTTCACCTATAAATTTTATAAAGAAAGCAACCCTTACCATAACTCTATCACTCATGTTTTGTCCAAAAACAAATGATCCACTTGCTGCTTTCAAAGTGGATCTGAAAATTACAGTTAAGTGTTTTAAACAACAAAGCAGGGAAAATGTATTTTTTAAAACACGAAATGACACGTTGATTTGCTTACAATAGCGAAGACCTAAGAGTCAATGACTTTTCATCATGTGATGAGCATCTATGTTTTTTTGGGTAGGGGGTAGGGGTGGCTGGAGGATGGAAGAGGGGTGGTTGGTGGTCGTTATTTTTGTTTAATTTTTTAATTTTTTTTTTTGAAATTAGTATCTCTTTGGCTTTTTTTTAGATGTTGTCAGAACTAATGAAAAGAATAACTTTTAGGCTTCCAATCAGTTAGCTTTAGTAGTTTCAAGAACAAATAAGAAGTTCAACTCAAGGCTGTGCTCTAACGGCGCCCGGTCGCCTGAGGCGACTAACATTTGGTTTCGGGCGAATGAGAAAAATTACCCGGTCGCCCGACCGGGCACTCTGGCTTGTTGTATTTCTAGTAGATAAGGCGGCTAAAAATTTTAATATGCTGGTGGTTACAGTTTACGAAACCTCTCAGAAAATGTTTTTTTTTTTCGTACGAAACAGTTGGTTCAAAGTTTCACATGTAACATAATCCATAACTTTGAACGTTACGGCCGGCAGCCGTACGAATTTCGATTCTTTCCAAGAGTCATTATGGCTCTTGTTCTTTCTCAAAAAAATAGCATTAAATTTGGAACGTGGAGTTTGGCATTTCTTGGTTATAGTTTTAAAAGAGTTGTTACTTCTGCTCTGACAGTGGTAAAGCGCGGCCGGCGAAGCGGTGAAATTTTCTTTTGTATGAACCCGCAAATCGCAGTTTATGCAAATTTAATATTTTACGATTTTTTGCCGCTGCGCCTGCTTGGCTAAAATACATTTAGGTTATGGTTGTTTTTCCCCAGTATATGAAATAACGAAATAAAAAAAAGGAAAGATATCATGTTATTTGTTGTTGTTTTAGAAACAGAGCAATCCCGCGTTGTCTTTGGTTCCTGACAGATCATTGCGTGCCCTAAAGAAATAACGCTGCGACTGGCGCTTCGACCGAATCCACAAAAAGCTCATTCCACTAAACATTTTACTGATAATATAAGAAAAAAATACTTTAGTTCTGTCCTGTAGCGATGATTTTCGTCCAAATCAAGATGACTTCCTAAAAAAGAATTGATAGCTTTTGGGCCGCGGTGGTTTAATTGTTTCACGGCAGTTTTCACATAAGCTCCACGTAAATCAATTAAGCGGCATTGATTCACCTTTTGAAAGTTTATTTTCAACCCAACTAACTAGTAAAAACATGTACCTGTATTAGACCCAAACGTTTTTACATAAACCTGCCGCAATCTTTACTTTTTCACTTTTAAACGTGAAAACATTGGTGGCATTGCCACTTTTCTCGTCTTTCTCAAGAAAAAAAAGACGGGTTGCGGGTTTTTCTTGCACTAGCGAGTTTGACGATCACCAGAGCAGTAGCAGCAATGTTTTGTTGAGAGAGAGATGGATGAAGATCGTTGCTGATCTCAGATAATTAATTAAATAATTAATTAATTAATTAAGTCGGGCGACCAACTTGGAAGGCTGGGCACCCCAGCTGAAATGCTTGGGAGCCCGAAGGGCTACCCGAGATTTTCCTTAGAGCACAGCCTTGCAACTGCAGGTTGCCAAGTGTCATTGATGATTCAAGTACATTACAGTACTACACTCTTCTCTTTAATATTGAGTTTGAGAAACGACAATGGCTACGGCAAGGCCACAAAACAATATTATCATTGGTTAGAAGGGGAAAAAGAATCGTGCTGCATGTGCTGCACGCATTTTAGCACATGTTAATTAATTCTTTGGAGGTACTCCGCATAGCAACAATGTGAAACCACCAAATTTAAGGTTTTTATGACAACCCGAGCCCATAAATGCAAACCTTTCATTCTCTATTCTTACTCTGAAACTGCTTATACCAATTTACTTTTAGGATACAGTTACAAGTTTCCTTGACAATCATTGCTTTTGTAAATGAGCAATAAGTTTAGCCTGTGCCCGCAATACTTGTTATTCAGCGACTAAATATAAAAAATGTTTCAGTCCCTAGCTCATTGAAGCTTGTTCCAGACCAACATGCTTTTGTATATTTTGACAGCAATGAACATGAACGTG
>OX421457.1:9986876-9991876 GCA_949126865.1 Montipora capitata | reverse complement strand
TGACAAGTGGATTTTCTTGTGATTATAAATGCCTGGTATACACTGTCAATTTACCTTCTTCTGGTTCGGAAATATCATCCTCATCTTTCTCCTCCTGTTCAGCAGCTCTCTGTTAATATAAAACACATACTTTAATAACTACTATTGTTTATTAATTAATACAGTATTATTTTGCAATCTTCCACCATTGTGGTGATAATGTAGACGTGGCGGTCGGGGTTGACATTAGTGTGCTCTTAATAATGCCAAACCACAACACCAAGGACTCCACCCGCTCTGTCAAGTTTTATGAGCAAGGGTTGTGAGACAAGGCCTATAGTTTATCGTCCCTATCCCAGAAGACTTGAAAGGCTAACAATTCACCTGGATGTACATGTAATTACAATGGGAGCACTTTATCCTCAGTTAATGAATGAATCTGAGCAATGGCCCAGCTGGCATGGCATCTGACAGGATGCGGCGATGCGGATCCGCATAATTCACTGAAATCCGCATCTTCCGCATAATTCCGATATTTTCCGCAAGAAACAGAAGAAATACCTGATATTAGTGATAAAGCAGCTCCTTAACATCCTTAAAAACATAAAAGCCGAAGAAATTGACTGTTTTGAAACGCTTATTTTCCTGAACATTGAAGAAAACACACCATTTCGTTCGCAAGATGAAAGTTCGTAAGATCGTAAGCAGTTTCCGCGCATTTTTTCGCCAATGAGCCTGGACACTGGTTTTTGTTCCTACAATGCTTTCCATTGGACGAGAAACAGTTACACTTCAGCAAATGACGTGAGTGATAAGAAACTAAGGGCGCGTTCGATTGACCCTATTCCGGAATAAGAATACGTGGAGTGATGATTAAAACGGTATGTTTGGCGCGTTTCAAAGCAGCAAGGATAATAAAAATATGTTTAAAATAGCGTTTTAGCGGATGTTTGACAATTTTTATGTGAATCTCCGTAAAAACGAAGGATTTCTAACTTATACTCCATGTATTCTTATTCCGGAATACGGTCAATCGAACGCACATTAAGTCCATGATCGAGGGAATGGATCGCGCTCCAAAGGTATTACAATTTTGCTCCATTATCTCCAAATTGAAACAAAATTCATGACGAGAAACAAAATAATTTTTTATCGCTTTATTTATTTTACCAAAAGTTGCGGCAAAATCCCAACTGCTAACCCTTTTATTTCAACGGTGAAAGCTGGTCGCAAATTGGTGACTCCTCCATGTATTTTAATCACAAAGGACAAAAATTCAGTCACAAATGCGATTGTATTGGTTGCAATTTCGATTACGGATTGACCGTAAGCATGTAAATACATTGGACGGGCCTAATTATTAGTTTTATAACTTGTTTAAATTTCCGCATAATCTGGTGTAATTTCCGCATAATCAACGCATTTTTCCGCATAATATGGCCAAAAATTTCCGCGTAATCTTTAATTTTTTTCCGCATCCTATCAGAAGCCATGAGCTGGGGTTGGGACCCACAAACTTCCATAGGCCACTTTCAAAAATACATGTACCATAATCAGGGCTCGAAATTAATGAAAAAAATCCAGTTGAAATTTTGCGACAAGACACGAAAATTAAGTCACAACTTCGCAAATGTTAGTCGTAAAATTGTTGTGCTGCATTGATTTGTCAGCAGTTTAGCAATTTGAAAACAAAATATGAGCCCCCCAATACGTGTGTGTAAAGAAACCACTGAATTTAATGGCAAATAAACGAAGGAATAGGGTTGTGCACGTAACATTGCAGCAAAATTACCCTCCAATTACGCTATCTCCAGATTGAAAATTCATGACCAGAAACAAAATAATTTTGTCATTTCTTTATTTACTTTAGCAAAAGTGCAGCAAAGTGGCAACTGCCGACCCTTTTGTTTCGAAAGAGTGAAGGTGAAAACAAGTCGCAAATTTGCGACTTCTCCATATATTTTAGTTGCGAAGGAAAAAAATTCAGTCGCAAATGCGATTGTATTGGTTGCAATTGTGAGCCTTGACAATACTCAGTGTTTGCCCTCATTTTCTCTTGGGACTTATATAATTACAATGGTCCCAAGAGAAAATAAAAACAATGCTTACATGTATGCAAAATTTTGAAGGGAAAACAAAGAGTGTTATGGTATTTTTGAAAGTGGCCTATACTTAAGCAATAGAGGACCTTTTCCGTGTTTGCATAGCTTCACGGCTTCTGATAGGACGCAGAAAAAAATTAAAGAATATGTGGAAATTTTTGGCCATATTATGCGTAAACATGCGATGATTATGCGGAAATTACACCGGATTATGCGGAAATTTAAACATTTATACAACTAATAATTTGTCCAATGTATTTGTCCAATGTATTTACATGCTTATGGTAAATCAGGACTCGAAATTGCGACCAATACAGTCGCTTTTTCCCTTTGCGATTAAGATATCTGGCCGAGTTGCCAATTTGTGACCAGCATTCATTGTTAAAATAAAAGGGTCGGTAATCGGCATTTTGCCAAAACTTTTGCTAAAAGAAATGAAGCGATAAAAAAATATTTTGTTTCTTGTCATGAAGTTTGTTTCAATTTGGAGATATGGAGCAAAATTGTGATGTGGTTGAACCACGATCCATTCCCTCGATCATTCACCATTTTCAGCGGTTTTTTACACATACGTATTGCGGGCTCTTTGTTTTGTACAACTTCATCGCAATGATTGTCCCTACTTTACCAGAGTTACAAATGATGCAATTTTAATTTGCAACTAGAACTTGCGGCTAAATTCTCATACCTTAAAAATTTCGAGCCTAGGGTATGTTATGAAAACGGTTTAACAAGAGTCCAGGCTCATTCCCGAAAAATGAGTGGAAACTGCTTACGAACTTTCATCTTGCGAACGAAATGGCGTGTTTTCTTCAATGTTCAGGAAAATAAGCGTTTTAAAATAGTCAATCTCTTTGGCTTTTGTGTTTGTGAGTGTGGTAAGCAGCTGTCTCATCACTAATATCAGGCATTTCTTCAGTTTTATGCCGAAAATATCACAATTATGCGGAGGATGCAGATTTTAGGGAATTATGCGGATCCGCATCGCTGCATCCTGTCAGATGCCATGTAGCTTCATGTAAACATGAGGGGGAGTTAAGAGAATTCAAGACCATTAAGATACATCAACCTCTTCTTTGTTGTTTAACTTTATCATACAATGGTTATTATTAAAATAATACTGAAGCATTAAAACTGCCAACTGGTGAGCTGCATTGAGTATTTTTCTGTGTTTACTCAGGGAGTTGGGAGAATTCTCGTGTGATCAAATTACGCAAAGACAACAGCCGATGCGCCAGATAATGCATCAAACGATGGGGATATTCATGCTTTTTTTTTTGATGGGCTCTGCAAACAACGCAGTTGTGTTTTTGATATACAGTGTATGGTCAAACACTGACAATAAATTAAGTCCATCTACTTTCTGTGCCTGGCTTACATGAACTTCCAATTCAATTTTTGTGCCTGGCTTATACAAGTTCCTACTAACCTTTTGGACTCATGAGCCCAATGCACCTCAGTTGGTAGAGCATTAAATTGCATGAGCATTGCAGAGGTCTCATTGGATGGGGAAATGGTGCGACTTAGAGCAAAAAATATTGCGATTTGAGAATAAATTGCACTGCTGAGAGCCAATCAGATTGCAAGGATCACCAGTGATTTCTAAGTGGTGTAATAATGGACTTAATTTCAACATACCTTGAGTGAGATTCCACTAGACTGCAATTCTTCTGGTGCAGCAGAAGATTCGTCTAATTCCTGTTCGGAAATTGCATTCTAGGGAGAAAGCACACTGTAAATCAAATGAGCAAGGTTGTATCTACAGTACCTTTAAAGTTGATTTACATGTATGTTCAAAATTACTGCATGGAAAGGAAATGTGTTCAAGCACAAGTGTGGTCTGAATCAAATAAGAAAACCTCAGTAAAATTGCAGATATCTCTAGGCGTAAAAATGCCTTAGCTCAGTCACACAATCTCACCAGAGAGTGAACTTTGACCAAGGCAAAGCTGTAACAAACACAGACACTTCCCAGCACAAATGCCTAACGTCAGCACACTGTATTGCTATCACAAATTTGCTTCAAAGGCCTCCACCAAAGAAGAGGCAAGTTGATATTGTTATCCACAACGAAACATCATGTCCTCACCCTTGACCTTACCGCCATGGGTGACCCTACCAGAAGCTTATGCTTCCGATGGCATCACTGAAGGGTTCACTGAGCCAACGCAAGCCCGTTCCACCAAAACAAGGTGACGATCTGGGCAGGGGGATCAAGTTATTGACTACAAACTACTTAAATTGTTGATGACAAATGTGGCTTTCTTGTTACTGAGAACTCTCTTTCTCCCATCTGTGAGCATGTCATTGATTCCTTTAAGTCTATTTCCCAGTGATACACACTATTTTTAAAGCCAGCGGCTCTTCATTTCTTGCCCAATGTAAACATGCACATTACAATTAAGTTCCCAGGATCCCACAAAACGTACCGGTCACCAACAACAAAACTTCTCCTACATGGAAACCCATTTCCTAACACTAACCATGGTTTGAGCTAGGATTTGACCATTGGGGGACAGTTTGTCCCCTTTGCTAAAATTGGGGGGTCATTTTCATGTTAGGGGGACGTCAATGTTTTCCGTTTTCTTATGTTCAAACAAAGAAAAAGGCAAGGCAACAAAAACATATTGTATTACCTGTTACTTGTAATTAAAAAATTAATAGAAAGTTAAGAAAACAGTTTAAATGGCTTGCGATTTGACCATTGTTCTCTAAAAGCACGATGCTGTGATGGTGTTGCTAAGTGTATCCCCCATAGTTTCCTAATTAACAGCATCCACATGTTCTTTACAGTCGTTGTGTCTTAGGAGAGTTGAGGTTCTAAAATTTGTACACCCTTTTTCTGATGCAAAGAGGTTTGTTTTCCTAAATTTCCGACAAAAATAGCAGAACATTGCCTCCTTTTCATAGCCCAACTAT
>OX421457.1:9971876-9981876 GCA_949126865.1 Montipora capitata | reverse complement strand
ATGCTTTTTAACACTGCTCTTGGTGTATCCTCTATTTCTTAGGCGTACTTCAAAGTCTCGTGTGTTTTTCAAAACTAGAATGGGGAAAATTTGTTATTCAAAGCGGTAATGCTTTCCCTTTTATAAAACGTCTTGTTACTCCTGGTGGACATCAGGAAATTTTGCTGTGGGATCTTTCGTAGGGCACAAAATGATATGTTTTTCACAGTTATGAAATTCCGGGTTCAATCAGTTAGCCAAGGTTTACCGTGATTTCTTGATGTTTTAGCATGGTTTTTGCAGAGGTATGTCTCTCCTGATTCCTGCAACTCTTCGAGAGATTTCGGCAATTTATGGTCATTTATCTGCATACTGTGAGGCCGATTTACATCAAGAGGGTTAAGTACTAACCATTCTACCTCCCTTTTAGAAACCAACTCCACAGATTTATCAAGTTTTCTTCTTTTTTCCTTCACTATCGCTTACCTCACTCATACGTTTCCTTTCAGTAGAACGAAATGTTTTTCTGAGTCTACGCGGGGGGCTCATGTGACAAAGTCTATTTTTAGTAATAGTGCAAAGCGCTATTGCTCAATCCCATCAAGGTTTTCTTCGTCGGGTTTTTCATCTTTACCCAGACTGGCTAAGGATCTAAGGATTGACTCATTGGCCTCTTCAAATTCTTTCCAGTAAGTCGGTTTCCCTTTTCCTGAGAAACTACCCTTGTTATCAGCCCCTGTTAAGGCATGGAATGCTGGTAATGCAGCTGTCTTGGCTGATCCAAGTGCTTGCAACTTGATTGTTCGGCGAGTTGTTGCTGATCCAGTCAGAAAACTTGTATTTGGGCACATCTCTTGATAGCGTCGAATAGCTAGCAACAAAACATCGGTGTCTGGAGAATAGATCGAAATTTCCGTAGCACCGTCAGCTGTAGCGTCTAGCGCATGGAGGATAATCTTTGTGTCCGCTTCTTCGCGGTCGCTCTGCAAATGGCTCACGTCCTTGTATGTTACTTTACACTCTGTCGCCCACGCCACAACGACCTTCTTTCCTGTAGCCTCACCTCTCTCCATCACCTTCTGGGCCAGAAAAGTTGTTAGTTCTGCTTTGGTCTTGGTGTGGGATATGAATGTCTTCAACGTACCTTTAGCGATATGAGTTGAATCCGTGATATAGTAAATGTGTTCTTGAGTGCCTTGTCGCTTGCTCCGAGTAGCAGACTTAAGCGAAGACAGAACATCATACCTATCAAAAATCAAACGGATCTGCTGCGTGTTATTGTATTTGATGAAAAGATGGGCGATGAAATGTTCCGGTAAGTCTTTGCAAGTCTTGATCCAGTCTGGCTTATCTAACAATTGGACCTCTGCCATGCCATCAAGGATTGCGACTGTACATGTGACATCGCTACTGCCTATGGAACTCGTACTTGACTCCACTTTGTTTCTCAAGGATGTGCATCAACGTGCTTTTGCAAGAGCAATGCCGCGCATCATTGTCCCATCTGAAGCAAACAAAGACCTTGGAACTACCGTGAACTCATAGAGACCGATAGCCTCTTTGATCTCAACATCTGGGCGACTCTTGCAAACCATCATTAGCCGCGCAAACAGAGACCTGTCCTCTTTAAGCTCCACCGCTCGCTCTACTGTCTTAACTTTGATCACCTTCCCATTATTTTTCCAGCTTACGCTTCTTCATCACAGCCCACCAGATTTGACTCTATCTTCTACAAACGAGCTGAACAACTTTTGCCCTATTTCACTCTGTTGAATCAGATCTTTCTTCGTTTTTTCGCACACAGCTTTCTTCGTGACCACATTATAAAGGTCGGTATTTGATCCAGCGTTATCACCAAGTGAAAAGGGGTCAGTGTAACTCTTGATTGTCTGCGCTAGCTGATGGATGGCTTTGTTCTTGTTCGTCGTAATAGCAGGAGAGAAGTCATGGTGGTGGTCTTTGGAATCTGTAGTCAGGCCTGCCATAGATTTGGCCTCCGTTGCTAGTCTTGCTTGTTCTGGATCAATAATGAAAAACATTGCCCAGGCGCTGGCATTTAGCGTGATCCCGACTAGTCCTCCGGACACTTTCATGGAGCGGTTTAGATGTTCTAGAGCGTTGTCGCCTCTTACCGCACGAAATGGAACTTCCAGGTTCTTGTTTACTACCCAGTTGCCGTTGGTGAACTCTTCGTATAAGCGGGGGTCTGTGTCCTTCAGGGATGCCATCTCGGCGAGATAGACAGGGATCATTCTTCCGTAATTAATCTTGTCGTGAGCAAAGAAGTAGTTGGTGAAGACTTCTAGGGAAGAAAGATGCCACTTCCAGTTCCCAGTGCGCACAGCCTTGATGGAGGAGAACATCTCCATAACCATCCTCATATAGTTGCGTGTTACTACAAACAACGGACTGCTGTTGTTCTGAATGTCGTACTCAGGCATTTTCATGATGACTTCAGATGAATTAATAACATCAATGAATCGTTGATGAGCTCTCTCGATTCTCTCATTTACACCTTGTCTGCACGCGTCACTGAGCTTCCTTGATAACTGCTCAAGACTCTGTCGTAGGTGTGTGTGGCTCATTCTTTAGAAACCCTTCTAAGTATAGTCTAAAGAAGGCTTGGAGAGTGATCAAGTGCGCTTTTCTCCCCTTTTTACATGCTTTTTTCCTTCAAGAATCTGTTCGACAGTGCACGATCCATATATAGTTCAGGCTCTTGCCAACACAAGTCGATTCCACCACTTTCTATGTAAGCTCCAATCGTCTTAAGCGTTGCCATGACGATATGCAATTCACCAGGGCGTAAGACGAGATGGTTCAGGTCTTTTCGAGCCATTTGAAGCTTTTTAGCTGGGAGATATAGTCCCATGTCGAGAGAGATCACAGTTTTCCTTTCATCACCAACCACTGCAGTCGAAATGTCTTGAGCCCTCATAAGTTTTGTCATTAATGTATTCCACTCGTTGACAGGATGTGCCAACAATGGCGGTGCGCCAACACGTGTCAGAGGTAGCGCTTCGTTGACTAACGAATGGTACGCAGACTACGCGGGAACACTAGTTTGGTCGAGTTAGTCTTCAACTTGATATCTAATAAGGGAACGAGAGATCAGCCAAGCGAAATCATCGCTGCTTACTATTAGAGGAATGTCTTGCTCTTTCAGCAGACCGAGAGGAACTACTGGATTTGATGGTAGTGCAGCACACTCACGAAGGGATGTAAGCGATTCGGGCAGCTCTTTCACTGACCTCAGTACTGCCATATGTCGATTCCTCGAGCCTGTTAAACAAATAAGTTCCGTGATGAACTATGAAATGTGGGCCTTTGATCTGCGTGGTTTACACTTTAAAACGAAATGAGAGCATAAAGACATAATGGCATAAGAGTATAAGTATGTTTACTCTTATGGAATGTCAATGGCATGTCTTTAAGTAATAGCGCTCACAAGAACACGAGGGCGCGCGCTCATGTCATTATGGCGTTTGAACCAGCCCTTAAAAATTAGCAATTCAGGACTTACCTCAGTACTGGTTTTACATCTTGTGGCTCTGTTTTCTGATATATGGCCATATCGCCGTGCCGTGGAGGGTTCGCTTGCCATCAGAGGTGTCTTCGGAAATGTCAATGTTGTCAATTGCGAAGAAGACACGACCGTCGTCTTCCTTTTACGATATCGGGTGGTAGGTATATGTCACCATCATTTTGCATCCGCTTAATGACGGTTTTCTCGATTTTAGATTCTATTCGCAACAGACGATTGTACTCAACTGCCATTCTGAAGCCGTGGAGAAGATTTATGATCTCTTTGCTTCTGATTGCCTGATGAATCGCGATGCTCACTGCGAGCTGTTGGGGCATTTCCCGGCCCGGGTCAAGTAAATGGCTTGGGACTTCTTGTTCTTCACTTGCCGATCGGTCAAACACATAGCTACCGTACTCTGCGCCAGGTGCATGGCCCTTTTCTGTAACTCATAGCATTTGTCTTCATGAGATAGTTTTGTATTTGGTCCTTGGATAATCCAGCGGAAGAAACAGGAAATTTCCGCTGGACAGTGGTCTTCTGATGGGGTGTCAAGAGAGCAAGAAAAAATCCATGGATCACTCTTATTTATCGGATTTTCTCAATATCTATGCAGCATCGTAGAGGGTTTTCATTTTACTTGACGCGTTTTCATTCATGGATTCTGTCGATAATTGCCGGAATAACGCCATCTCAAGATTTCTTTACACTGACTACCTCATCAGGCTTGTTAACTTGTCTTTGCTTGTGAAATTTCCCTTGTTGAATTAGTTCTTTAATAGATTTTCGGTTCACTGACCCTAATTGTACATTGTTTTCACGATGAATGCATTCATAAGCCTCCAATAACTGAGCCATGTTAACAATCTGGCCACCATTCAGAACAATTTCTGCTAAGGTTAGAAAATCAATTTATGCTGCTATTTCATTGGTTTTCTCCCCGAAACTTTCATTGGTAGTTGATTTGCGTAAACCTCCTGTTACAAGTTTTGCCCAGCAGTTCTCATGATACTTAATATCAATTGCGTGAGCGTTTTGGCTGTCTACCGCAGTGGATATAGCTTCACAAGGAGCCTTTGATCACTTGACCTTTTTACTGCTGCAGCTAATGAACTACCATCTGATGTAGTGGAAACCAAGTGTAAGGGTTGTTGATATTTAGCTTGATCATCACAAAAAAAAAAACAGACATCAGGGTCAAAGGGAACAGTCTTTGATCGGGTGATGAGTCCCTGATTCTTGCTAAAAAGAAAGGAAAAAGAGGGGAATGTCATCCTAAGCGTATCATATGAAGTATTTTCAGTTCATTCATTCAAACGAGCAAAGAAAGGTATTTACCTGTAAAGTTTCACTTGATTTCCTTCTTGACTCATCTGGCCCTGCTAATTCCCTTTCGAACCTTTCTTTCGCTCTCTTGAGCATACCCGAATGGATAGTATTCTGATAGCATTTTAGGGCCCATCTCACTTTTTCCACACGTTCTTCAGTTGAACGTAATCCCTAATTCGTCCTTTCTTCAATCGAACTAAATAGCTTATCGTGAGACGTCGAATTTTCAACTAGATCATCTGCACTTTGATTTTGACAAATAATGCATAAATTAGAATCGAGAGATCCGCCCTACTCTAACTTTTCCAGGCTTCACTACATTCTCCGACAGTAAAGATGGCGGCTTTTGTAATGTGCTCGAGGACAATCTCCGCACAAATAAAGCACCACAGTCAAGTATTAATTATCGGATTCAAATAAAAACTAACCTTGTTATACTAGAGAAACATAAAATTTAAGACAAGCTTAAAACGGTGCATACCGTAATAATTCGACCAAGGGTCACTTACTCCAAATTAAAGAGCCTTCGTATTTGTCCATTACTTTGCTCCTATACATCATTATTTGCTCATTGTGATTGTAATATCATTTAGAGCTTTTTTTTTTTTGAGGTGGTAAAGTATCAAATCTTGTTATGACAATTTTAAAATGCCAGTTTGCGAACAAGCATGACCACGAATTAGTGCTGTCATCTTCGGCCTAGTTTTCATGTTAAATGGTCACGTGACCATCTCATAATCAGCAGTTGTCCTTAAATGGCCAACTTACGAATATCTGCCAAGTTTTGTGGTTTAACCATTGGTAATTGAGGATGTTATAAGTAATTTAAGGTACAGCCTCGTTTTCATGTTGGCTCATATACGCCCGATTTTCAACCCTCCTTAAAATCCGTCCTAGCAACAACAACAGCAAATTTTATTGAAAATTAGAAATATAAGTAATTACATTACTTTCCCCCCTCAAATAGCTTATAAACTAATCGAGGCGGGGAGAACTGAGGACATATTACATGGACAAGGTTTATCTATAGATGGACTAAATAACAGTGAAGACATTACTATACAGTAAATAGAATAAACTAACATAAAACAAAGGAAATGAATTAAGATTATGACAAGAGGCTAACCTAAAGTATTAAATAGCTTAATAAGACGGGAGACTTCAACATAATCATCTTCTGACCGCAAGAAATTTAGTAATAATTCCTTTATCTTTTTACGAAAGGACGAACGTCAGGAGCCCCTTACCCACGGGCTCCTGCGAACGTTTAAGTAGTTTTAAATTAATCGAATAAGGAATAGAGTTCCAAATTTGGGCACCAATTCCCGAGAAAAAGTCATACAATTTATCAGTTCTAGAGAACTTAACATAAAACGAGTCGCTAGAAACAGATCTAGTTCTGCAGTTATGAATCTGACTTATTTTAACAAACTGATTGAATATACTAACTGGTGCTGTATGTCTGTTGATATCATACAATAAATAGCTACAATCTCTGAAAAATAAGCTAGGTATACGGTGTGTTCCTTAGACTTACAGAAGTAAATAAGACGTAAGGCCCGTTTTTGTAAAGTTACGATCTTTCTTTGAAATGTCAAGGCACAATTTCCCCAAGCACAAATACCACAAGTTAAGTAAGGAACAATTAATGAGTTGTACACTGAAAGTAAAACACGACGCGGGACATAATGTCAAATCTTGGCTAGAATTCCTATCGACTTGCTGATTTTGTGGCAGATAGATTCTATGTGGAATTTCCATGAAAGATTTGAATCAATCATCTAGCCAAGATATTTTACATAATCTTTCATTTCAAGGTTTGCGTAGGTGTTAGTCACGGAGTCAAGAATTCCAATCCTAGGTACATGTATTCAGGGCATATTCTTTTGCCGGGCACGAAAGATGACAAAGTTTGGTATTTTTATGTTCAGAGACAGTTTGTTGTCGATTCGGTTTGCCTTAAGCCATTCGTTGACGTTGCCAAGGTTGCGATTAACAAGAGACTCGAGTTCCTTTAAGATGTTGTTTGATGCTGGTATCGTCAACAAATAGCTATAGATAACAGGAAAATAACGAAGAGGACTTGTAAATATCATTGATGTACAGAAGGAATAAGAGTGGACCGAGGAGTAAGCCTTGTGGCACGCCGCACAAGCGGGTCGTCTCAGCCTCAGACACAACATTATTAACTTCCGTATTTTGCTTTCGATCAGTTAGATATGACCTGAACCAGGAGTTGATTACACCTCTAACACCACAATTTTCAAGTTTATCTAACAAAATCTCATGATTAACAGTGTCAAAAGCCTTCTTGAGATCGATGAAAACACCGCACGAAA
The DNA here is from genome assembly GCA_949126865.1 of Montipora capitata. Classification (NCBI taxonomy): domain Eukaryota; kingdom Metazoa; phylum Cnidaria; class Anthozoa; order Scleractinia; family Acroporidae; genus Montipora; species Montipora capitata. The sequence continues at coordinate 9,974,706 of OX421457.1, read as the reverse complement.
ATTTACCGTTGTCCATATTTTGAAGAATTGTGTTTACAATATCAAGTATAGCATGCTGGGTACTGTGTTTACTACGAAAACCGTATTGCTGATCATAGAGAATGTGGCAATCTTTGACAAACTTGGTAAGTCTGGAGTACACTTGATATGTTTTTCAAAAATCCTGTTATAGATCGAGAGCAGTGAAATAGGTCGATAGTTTTAGGGCAGTGAGTCATCTTCGTCCTTAACTATCGGGATAATCTTAGCACCGTTTTAGTTTAGATGGAAAAATCCCTGAGCAAATAGACTGATTAAAAATCGTGGCTATAGAGGTACAGAGATGACCCTTTTTACCAATTTCAGCAGCCCGGAGATGAGTAAAGACCATGGACCTTGCTATTTTGCAATAATATCTTCCGGAATAATAGGATCAAAGAAGAAAGTGCGATTAAGTGGTGGATCTAGATAATCAAAGAATGTATTTAAAGTCTGAGGAATTTTAGAAGCCAGTTTGCTCCCAACAGTGGCAAAATATTTGTGAAGAATATTGCTTATTTCCTTGGGGTCACTAGTTGGAACCTCATTCGGATTTGGGCGAATAAAGTTAGTTGCAAAAAGCGTGGACGATTACTCTTGCACAGGGTTGGATCAGAGAAGATCGTGAGCAGTCAAAATTGATTTTAAAATATTTATGATTTATAAAATCTTTTGGAATAAACAAGCGTGACGGTTAAATTAACGATCTCGCCGGTTAGTATATATTGTTTCAACGGCATTTTATTCTTTTGAAATTTTGGTTTGTTTATCCAGTGTCTGTATGATGTTACGTTATCATTTGAAATCTTCTTTTAAAATGTGTATATATTTCTGTAAATTCGTTAGATCTCCAAATAAACCTGATGAAAGCTGGTATTGGCCAGCCGAAATATCGTTAAAAAATACATTTTCGCGTTGTTTCATCAGTCGTGCAATAGTCTACGTGAATTTCATCAATATCGATTGGTAGTAACCTTTTGGTGGTTGAAATATTTGAGGTCGTTTGTGTTATCCGCGAACAGAAATTTCCAGCAAAAAAAAAAAAAAAAGGAAAGAAAGAAGAAGAAGAAAGAAAGAAAAAACGACAATATTCTCCCGCAAACAGTTCTTGCATGGAAGTTGAAAGATTTCAAAAAATAATTGTTAAATATGTAACGTTTTGCACTCAGATCGCATTTTTTCCTTGTTTTAAGAATTTCATGATAAATCGGGAGAATCTGGTAGAAGGGACGACACATCAAATCTGGAGACTCCCGATCAAATCGGGAGGGTTGGAATGTCAGCAATTGGTTTTGCTAGTGTTTATCCCCTATCCGGTGGATAGCGTACAACCGGGGCCAGAAAGCTAGAAACGCAAAAATTAATAAAAGCCGATTGTCACAATTCGTCGATAATTAGGCAAAAATAATTTGCATACCGTAAAACTGATTCACACTGCGTTCTTTGTTTAAACATGAATGCAAACTGAGCTGCGGAACTTGGTATTGAATGTCAAAGTTGTCAATTTCAGAAAGCTGCAAACTTGCTATGATGTCCAAGGTAGTTTTGGTATCTGGTTGTTCGAGCGGCATAGGACTCGCTACCGCTGTGCATCTCGCTCGAGATGAGGAGAAACGCTTTAGGGTTTACGCAACGATGAGGAATCTGGCGAAGAAAGAACAACTGGAGGAAGAGGCGAAGGAATGTCTTGGAGACACATTGGTAATCAAGCAAATGGATGTGTGCTGTGACGAATCAGTCAACAAAGCTGTTAAAGAAATTCTCGACACAGAAGGAAAAATTGATGTATTGTGTAAGTGGCATTTAATATCTTATAATAGCTACGCTTTTGGTAGTTTAGGCTAGAATCAAGAATTGCGAATCTTTGCTTTTGCCGACTGGAAATCGAACACTTAGTCAAGAGAGGTGATAAATGGAAGGACTAAGTGATTGTCACTTTTCTACGTCAATCATGATTTACTCACTGCATGGATACAGTGTCAGGATTATGTGAAAACTGTTGGCGTTTAAAAGCAGCCTCATACTCGAGGCGTTCAAGTGATCTCTTTCGTCTCTCCTTTGATCGGGCAGCTCTCGCTTCGACAGCTTCATGGTTTATTTTCCGACATTTAGTTATACCAAGATTCAAGGTTGGCACCCAGTCGTTATTAAATCTATCCCACGCTGCTGCCGGTCTTCCTGACTCAAAATGCCTTCCACAAACTCTTTCGTTCTTCAGTACATTCTTCCATTTTACATCGTCGCGACTTATCGCCAAAATCCACCTTTCTCGTCTCTCTCTGCTCAGTTCTTCAGCTTCTTCTCCTTGCTTATCAACAATAGAAGGTATCCTGAAGAAACCTATAGCCGTGTCTTTTCTGCTATTACTTGAACAATCAACATTAATACAGTCAATTATGACATAATTTGCTCTACACGCCTGAAATGATGCGGTTCGATACGCTTTGTTTACCAAAATGCGACACCAACATGGCGGATAGCAACCGTCGTCAAGCAGTTAGTCACGGGAGTGAAAATCAAGAATAGGGGATTCGTTCCCTTTTCCGGCTTTTTCGCACATATCAAAACCGTTTTTTTTTACCACACATGAATAATCTCCATTCCTGTTTCTAAAAAAAAGGAGTTTTCTCCTGGATAGAATTGTCACGCCTTGAAATAACTTGTTTGTTTCATCTTTGTTGGTCGCGTTGCCTTAAGATATAGCTTAAGATAAGAAACAGACATCCGATTTCACATCCAAAGGATAGAGTTACTTTTCAAAGACTTTTATTAGTTGTTTTAATTGAATTAGAAAAGAGACTTTAAAGGTTTT
>OX421457.1:9931876-9966876 GCA_949126865.1 Montipora capitata | reverse complement strand
ATCGAACCATAAAGCCTCGTAGCTATGTGTGAATATTGATATATCGAACGTGGCCTATTGTTGCTTTGACACTTGTAAAGAAGAAAGTTCATTATTATTTTTGGTCAAAATTAACCACAACTACGGGAATAGTTACTGCGTGATCCAACCAGAGAATAAATTACAAGATACGTAATAAAGGTCTTCTTAGAAAGACTACAATGGCCAATTGAACGCATTGGTTCGATTCACAAAACGTTTTGGAACGACTGAACAAACTAGTTTGCAAGAAACAAGTCGATTAGAAAATTCGTTCCATGCAATAATCCTCATAGTGAAGCATACAAGAACGAAGAAAGATCTAGAAACAACGTATAAAATTCTCCTTACCTTTAAAGTTTGCCGTTCTCAAAGAAAAATCATTTGTCCACTTTATCAAATACTTTCAGTTGTGAGGTTACTGTGTCAATCATCGCGGGCGGAAAGGATTTCAAACTAAATTTTTGCTGAGATCGTAAGCGTAGAGCACCGTAGTCGAGTGGTGTAGCGTGCGCTCAGAATGCTAAAGAGGTGGTAAAAGAGAGGAAGTTCCAATCGTCGTACGGGAGTTTGGAAACACTGAAGAGAAAAAAAAATTCCTGATCGGGGCTTAATTTAATATCCGTGGGGCACATTTATAACGACGATGAAAAAAAAACAAAGTCAAAAAAAGGAACGGGCCCGAATTGTTTCCGTGGCTGCCTTCGGCATCCCACGGAATAATTTGGTCTATAAGAACGCCATTCCACAAATATGGTAAATGTTTGCGCTCTTAGTCATAAGCTTCTGTAGCACACTAAGGACCTTGACAGTGAAGTGTCGAAAATAATGATGCATTTGGTCAATCATATTTGTTCTGTTTTAAAGGTGTTCTTTAGTCGAAGAGGGTCCTGTGTCAACATCCGCGCTGACGAATTCAAGAAACTGGGCCTCGACTTTTGATATGCCAACCGCTGACCAAAAGACTCAGGAGTTGTTTGGAAGATTTTCGGCGAAAATGGAGCAGTATTTCGTGACCACAGCGCAAAGTTCAGATGACATTGCGAAGATGGTAAAGAGCATCATTCTTAGTGAGAAACCTAGCCTTCGCTATCAAACAAACGAGAAGTATAGGCCGCATGAGATCAAAGCTAAACTTGTGGATCCAAGTGGAAATTTTATAGTGGAAATGATGAAGAAAGAGCTTCTTGATGAAAAGTAGGGACATTGTAAACATGCCTTACTGAATACATCATTTACATTTTCTGTTTCTTTTTAAAAGTGATTTCTACTTTTCAGCGAAATCCGCTGACCTCTTTATAGCATCGGTCCCCCGGGCATGCGTTTCGCAAAAAACTATCTCTTTTATGCTCTTCTGATTCTAATTAAGTCCAGACCGAATGCATTGCATTCTAATTAGTTTCTAAGAAGGTCTGATCAGGAAAAGAATCTGAAATAAAATTGAAAAGCAATAAAATAAATTTAAGTATAACGAGAACCGGTGCACAGATCTCTGACGAAGGGCCTAACGCTGTCAAATTTCTCTACGGTGGTCAATTTACCATATCAACTGAGTTGATAAACCTATTTCTGCGTTTCACTTCCCAACCGAAACAGTACCAATGTTTCTTTAGAAATTAAACCCCTTTACCCTTTGCCAGGATTGTAATCGCCATTGTGTTTTTTCTAAACTGAATATTGTGCCGTGAACGGGCCGATTTCCAGTTGGCCCAGAGAAAAGTATCCCAAGTGTCCAAGGCCCATCCTCCGGACTACCCGGTGCGAAGAAGGGGCCTTTTCTATCGGACTCCGCTCGCTGCCTTGAGGCCCCAGGCCTCAACCTGGCGTCAGAGGGCCCCTAAGTCTTTGGGACCTAGCTCTCCCGTTTGGTGCCGGGGTCCCCAAACTAGGCATGGAGATGTACGCTCAGGTGGGCAATCCGACGGGGGATCAGCACCTTATCTCTTCAGGTGGAGGCTGTACATATTGGAGAAAACCACGTTTTTGGGCAAAAATTCCCCCCCTCCCGGTTTGGATCCAGCCCTCCCCCCGACCCGATCAGGAGCATGCGCAATCACCTTGCGCATCACGTAATACCCTCCGTCAATCAATAGCATCTCCAGGAAAGGCCCTACACTTCTCCCTCCCTTGAGAGCCAGGGACCCCCGGACTCTGCCAAGGACATGTGGAACCGCCTTGCACGTCTCGTGATACTCTCGGTTTCCAACTAGCGTAACCAGGGAAGGCTCTACGATCGATAGAAAAAACAAGCGTTTTGTGGCCATAACTCCCCCCAGTTTGGTCCGATCCCACCCCCCCCCCCTCAATTCCTGTGCTCCACCTCCAGGACCCCCCGCAGGTGCCTCCCAAATTGGGCTCTGTAGTTTCAATCCGAGTATCCAATTTGGCGATGATTACTCCAGTCACCTTCGGAACATGTGCGAGTCCTGCAATTGTAGGTTTGACCGTCTTTTTTTTATATGGCTGCCTGCGCACACGTTTGAGTTCATAACATTCCTATGTTTGAATCCCTTGAGACTCACCTGTGCATACGCCTAGAACTCATTGCCCGACACCGATCCACACCCATTTTGCTTGTCCTCTTGCCCACACCAACACCTCCACGACGGTGCCATTGGATCCGCCAAACTCCTTCTTTCCCCCCTCCCGTGATGGGTCGGGGGACTGCGGGACCGGGTCAGGAAGATTTAACTCGGGACGGGTGATCCCGTGGTGGGGTCCGATTCGGCAAAGTGGGATGCCTAATGTAAAGACTAAAGAACCTCGATACTTCTTAGAGTCAAGTATTTTGTGTGTTTGTGGTGCATTCACCACACTCGATAAAAAAGTAACCGCATTAATTAACAAAATTTCATGCGCGCACTAGATAACGAAAACATCTTTGTTCGTGCGTGATAAAAAAGCTGCAAAAAAATGGCTACCGAACTCGACCCTTGCGACGGTTCTGGCTATAGAAAAAGCCATTCTCGTTAAGACCCCATGGTCTGATGGTTTCAAGTCTATAAGCACACTGGCCTTTACGTCGACAGATATTGAATCAGACAGTTATTCTGTGAGACCACAATTTCAATGGCAAGCATTCGAACGCGTTTACAAATCCCTGATTAGTTCTGGTCTAATCCATTGACCCAGGATATTCGTATGCAAATCTTGTCACCTTGCAACCAGTTGGTGGTTACAGTTCAAATCATTTGCATAGTGCATCGGCCTTGTTTGTATCACAGTAACCGTGACTCAGCAGCAATTCGATTTTCTGTCGACTCATTTTTGAGGGATGGATTCTAAAGTCTATGTCGTGTTGATCTCGGGTTGCTCTAGCGGGATTGGACTGGATACCGCTTTGCTTCTCGCGAACGATCCCGAGAAACGTTTCAAGGTTCACTCCACTATGAGAAATCTGGTGAAGAAAGGAAAATTCGAGGAACACGGAAAGGAATATCTTGAAAAAACATAGGTCATCAAACAGATGGACGTATCTAGTGACGAATCGGTAAGCACGCTGTGGAAAAAATAATCAAAACCGAAGAGAGAATTGATGTATTTGTGAGTATTTGGGTAATTTAGTGCAAACTTCTTACGAAATATTTATTCTTTTGGTCTTGAAATTTTGTCTTCCGGGACTGTAACATTTGTACAGTGTTACATTTTAAACTTTCCCCCGCACCTCGGGTGAGACTTGAGTGCTACAATCCCCACTGACATGGCCCCTGTGTGTAACTAGAAGATTTTTCTACGTTCATGTTAAGAATGATTGTTTTGCGTTGCTGACAAACGCGATAGCTGCCATGATTTTCATCACATCATTGCAATTGCTAGTAGAATCGTTGTGTATACCTTTGCAGCGGGTGGAATCAGGAAAAGCAGCCAGGCCTAGGAGGGAACAGAACGAAATGTTACCCAAACCCAGTGATCATATCAAACCCTTGTTTTACCCAGTTAAGGTTAGGTGACAAATGACCTCGCCTTAGCGGAATTCGTGCTTTTTTTATTACTTGTATAATATTCATTTAAGTTGTTGTATTTTTCGAACCAATGATCATTTCCCCTTCCTAGTTGTTGCGTGCAATTATTGGCCAAACTTTATATCTTTCTTACTTAGTGATTTCTCAAACCAATTTTCTTTCCAAATCGAGATGGCGACTGAAGTATTGAAAAATGTAACATCACAGGCACCCAACAATTTGTCTCGGTATAAACTGTTCATAAACTCCAAGGAAAAGTGGTTTAAGTTGTGAAGAATGACTCGAGCTAGTTCTCGTTGGCAAAATTCCAGCTCAGGCAAACTTTCAGTGAAGATGAAAATGGGTGTTAAAAATTTCTTTTATTTTCGGGGGGCAAATAAGTCTTTTAACGTGCAAAAAAAGGTAACGTAACCATCAAACGACAAAACCACACCACATAATAGTGTTGCTGCATGCGCGCAGTACACTATGACAAAAATCCAAAACATCGAGACAAAACTTCAAGACCAAAAGAATAAAGATTACGTTAGAAAGTTGTGGCTTTCCATACTTTCCAATTTCCTCGACGTTGCGAGGCTAGAAAGGATTATTAGCATTAAAACGGAAGAATATTTTATTTGGCCATTATTGTGAAAGAGGTTTATACATGGTTTTCACCTGAGGTCACAGCAGTCATGTTGGTGCACAGAACAGTAGAACAGAACAGTATTGCAATGCAATACATGAGCCAGAACCTACTGTTGTTTTGGGCATCAACATGGCCGTCTCAACACGTGATTGAAAACCTTCTATAAGGGAATCTGTTGACGTCATTATTTACATTTTGTTCCATTAGAGCGGTTTTCGAATGAGTGTCGTAAAACCAAAACCAAAGTAATTACTTTGGCCAATCAAAAAGGACGGAGGCAATCCAAACGTAGCCGACACAAAGCGCGGGAAAATGTGCACGCGCGAGCCACGATTGGTTTTGGTTTCACTTCTGATTGGTTGAAAAAGTGGCACGAGAAATTTGAACCAATCACTGAGTGAAGTAATCATAAACCAAAGTAATTAACTAATTACTTTCGACACTCAATTGAAAACCACTCTAACGTACGAGTTTGCTTAGCCTGCGTAGCGGCCAAAGAGGGTACTGAGGAGGAGGGAAGGAGAGGGACTGCCTGTAACAAGCCCCCATCTCTTTCCCAACCACCCCCTAATTAATATGCATTTTATCAACCAATCAAAAGTGAGCAAATTAAAGCTATGTATATTTCGACCTGTAATATTCCAAAGTTCCGCGCCAAACATTATAATGCGCTTGTGACAATGAACACAGCCAAAAAAGCAAAACGAAAGGAAAACAATCCAAGTGAAGTATGCCGTTTGTGTGGGACAAGCCTCAGGGTAAAATATGGTTCGTCTGCTTTTAAACGTTCAGTCAACCTGTTCAAATTTTCGCATCGTGCAGAAATCAAACTGATTTTAAGTCTGTCTAATACAGATATTTCAAAGATCGACCACAGGGTGCGGGGTATTCTATAGTTGTTTCCTTACTTGATTCCTGTCCAAGTATCAATTGTGTGAGACTCGTCCACGATACAATCAAATCGTTTGGAAAAGTCAACCTTTTTCCTAATGCACCGTCAAAAGGTAAAAGAACTCGTTAACTCACTTAAATTTCCAGTTTTAGCCTTTCAACTTTGTTAACGAGCCAGATATTAGCCATCCAAAACTTATAAATTCTTGGGTGGCAAACCGCTAATGATGCCATATATTCTTTGACAAAAATTTCGAACTTTTAAAGCCTCTGTGTTGCTCAGAGCTTATCTGTGGGTATATCGCGTTCACTGCACGAATCTTTATAGATGGCTCACTACGCAACGCACTTTCAATATTCAGTATGGTGTTAGGAAATCGAACGGAAGAATAGATGATAATAGTAAGAGAGCTAAAGGTGCAGAAACAAAACTACAGTGGTTTTCAACAAAACGATGAGAGAAATTGATTGGAGGGGTAACGGAAAACAATTTTGTTCCTGTCCATTCAACAGATACCTATTTTTTGGGCCTAAAACCTCCTACATTAATGTCTGTGTGACGTTCAGTCAATCGTTAGAGACAGTCTGTCTTTGTCTGTCCGTCACTCATTGAGTCAGTCCGGCAGCTAGTCAGTTCAGTATTTTTCTGTCTGTCGGTCGTCCGTTCTGTGGGTAGATCAGTCGGTGGGTGGGTAGGTCGGTCAGTCAGTCAGTCAGTCATTCAGTCAGTCAGACAATTCATCAATCCGTGTTCGTACCTTGCAGTTAACAACGCTGGGATTGCTTTGTGGGCAGCACTGGAATGCACAACAATCGACATGGCAAAGGAGATGTACGAAATCAACTTCTTTGGCGCTGTGAGATTGATCCAAGCTGTGCTTCCAGGGATGAAAGCGAGGCAAAATAGTCACATCATAAATAACAGTAGTCATTTGGGCATTGTCGGCGTACCTTTCAATGCAATGCATTGCTCAACAAAGTTTGGCTTAGAGGGACTTACCGAGGCCCTAGCTCCAACGCTGCTCAATTTTAATATCAGGTAAGAACATATTTTGAAATTAGATTCCGGAAGGAGGGGAACAGGGCTGGTGCAGTGGTGAGAGCACTCACCTCCCACTTTTGTGGCCTGGGTCCGATTCCCGGACTGGGCGTCATATGTTTGCTTTTCTACAGGTATTCTGGTTTTCCCCTCTCCTTTAAAAAACAAATTTTGTATGTTTGATTTGATATGAGTTCAATTAATTTACTTTCTCTGTAGAGTGTCCCCCCAATTAGTGCCTCAGAGCTATAAGACTTGTCACTTAGGTGAAGTTCGTTATAATGTTTGGTCAAAATTAACCATAACTAGGGCAATAATTGCAATCCACTCAGAGTATAATTTACAAAAATACGTAAGCAAGCACAGGCGGATCCAGGGGAGGAGATGAGGCGGATTGCAATTGCAAGCACAGGCGGATCCAGGGGAGGGGTTGAGGGGGATTGCAATTGCAAGCACAGGCGGATCCAGGGGAGGGGTTGAGGGGGATTGCAATTGCGAGCACAGGCGGATCCAGCTGAGGGGTTGAGGAGGGTTGCAATTTCGCCCTTTGAGCAGCATTTTTTCTTCCTATTATGTTTGATTGCTGTCTTTTTTAATCATGCATTATTACGTTTGGTTTTCTGGATGAGAAATAAGGTAAACTCCAGATTCTATTTCATGCCTTCTCAGGAATGCTGGAAATGGCGCTTTAGAGGGAAAATTGGAAATAATTATACCCCGTACCCCCTTATGGTGGCTCAAGCCAGTTTCAAAGCATTCAAGCAACGTTCGTATTAGAAGGTTTGCCACTACAACGCTGTGTCACATATCAACAATTTTATGGTACCATGATAAGAAACACCAATTATTGCTGAACAAGATGTGGTAATTATTCTGACGTAATAAGTCACCGTGGCAACGGGAAAGCCTTGACACCCTTTATTTTGTCTTTAGTTGCACATATCTCAAGAACAAACCCGGTGACCCCATTTTTTTATTGCTGAAAAGCGATCAAAAAGCCAAGATGAAACTTTCTGCAAAGTTTAAAAAAATTCTGTACAGTGGATTTAGAGCCACCTTGGAAATCTGTGATTTTCTTAAGGTGGCTCTCATTCTGAACTACAGAATTTTTTTTAATTTTGCAGAAACTTTTATCTTGGCTTTCTGATCACTTTCCAGCAATAAAAATGGGGGTCACTGAGTTCATTTTTAAAATATAAGAGCAACTAAAGCCAAAAATATAAGGTGTTTTTGCGGGGCTTTCCCTTTGCCAAGGTAACTTATTACGTCACAATAATGACTGCATCTTGTTCAGCAATAATCGGTGTTTCATGTGGTTCCATAACATTGCTGTTACGTGATACTGGCAAGGTCTACTTACAAAGACTATTCGAGCTTTCCTCTGGTAGAAAGGTAGGCATATCAGGCCATAAGCGTACTTGTATTAAATAACTAGTTACCTGTAATGAATAGGAACTGTAGTCCTGTGGTTGATTCCTTTTCTTTTTTCTTTAATTTTTAGCCTTGTTCCTACAATCCGTGATTGCTTCCCTCTCTGTTCTTTATATCTGATTGCACGTAATACGTCACAAACGATAAATCCTTATACGAAATCATGTCAATTATTGGAATCAATACAATTCCGTCACAGGAAAAAAATCGTCAACTAAGTTGACCCCATTGGAAAAGGACCTTGACAGTTTCAATGACGTGTCGAAAATAATACTTGCAACTGGAGAATATTTTATTAAAAAATGATAGTTGCTTTAAAGGACGCATTTTGTCAACCTTACATATTTCTGCTGTTTTTAAGGTGTTCTTTAGTCGAAAAGGGTCCTGTGGCAACATCCGTGCTGGCGAATTCAAGACTCAAGAGTTGTTTGGAAGATTTGCGGCGAAAATGGAGCAGTATTTCGCGACAACAGCCCAAAGTTCAGATGACATTGCGAAGATAGTAAAGAGCGTCATTCTTAGTGAGAAACCCAGCCTTCGCTATCAAACAAACGAGAAGTATAGACCGCGTATGAGATCAAAGCTAAACTTGTGGATCCAAGTAGAAATTTTGTAGTGAAAATGATGAAGGAAGAGCTTCTTGATGAAAAATAGGTGAATTCCAAACATGCTGTACCGAATACATCATTTGCAGTTCGCGTTTAGTTATATTTTTAAAGTTTCAAAAAACTTTGAATCTTCTCTGTTATGTTATTCTCTACTTGCACAAATCCCGTAATTCACTTGTCTAACCCCCCAAGATTTTGCATAATCATTGATTTCAATTTGTCTTGGGACATCTTCATGTCCCAGAGAAATCAAAAACAACGCCTCTGCATTGAGGTGTAATATGGAATTTGTGCAACTAGAGAATTCTTAGTACAAGGAGGGATTACGTTTTGTCAATCGTTGGCCGTGTAGCACTTATATTTGAACATACTTAACTGATTAGAGTGTAATGTAAAGTGCTCTGTTTCTAGCCCATATGAACCATGTGAGCGTTAGCCCAACTGATGGAAATGGGCCCACACAAGGACAGAGAAAAACTCTGACCAGGGTGGGAATTGAACCCACGACCTTCGGGTTAGATCACCGCTGCTCTACCGACTGAGCTACAAGGTCAGACGAGAACAGGCCGTGGCAACTGACGATCTTAAAGTCACGGCAATGAACATGTACTTAGCATTGTGTTTTTTTCTAATTTAAATGTTGTGCTACAGTACAGTGTTTGAAATTCTTGGTTTTCACCTGACGCAATATAGAAGCTAAATCTAGAGTCAAGAATCTCCGATTGTTTGTGGTGCATTCACCACACTCGATAACATAAGGAACCGCATTAATTACCAGAAACCCATACCGGGGTTGAAACGTGTAACGGACCCTTGTGTGCTGGGAAATAAGCTTCCGAGTATTCAATTTGCTAAATTTGGGACAACAGGGAAGCATTCAACCAATCAGATCGCAAGAACACCGTGACGCAATACCACCAATGTTCTCGAGCGAAATTAACTGGAGCGAGGGGTTTCCAAATATGGTACTTAACACTGAATATTCGGAAGCTGTGAACGCGCGTTACACGTTTCAACCCTTATGGGTTTCTGTTAACACTGATATTTCGTCTCCTCAATCACTTTATAGAGTCTTTATACAGTTTATCTGACGCGTAACAAAGCAAGCATCTGAAAGACTTGATATTGGCTAATTGATTCCAATAGCATTTTTCAGTTTCAGTGAAGAAACATCTCTTTACGTCGACAGATATTGAATCAGATATTCTGCGAGACCTCACTGAATTTCAATGGAAAGCATTCGAACGCATTTACAAATCCCTGATTACTTCTGGTCTAATCCATTGACCCGGGTTAATCACAGGAGTTGTTCACAAAACAACTGCAGCCAGGAGCGTATTTTAACTGGTACATTAACTTCCCAGATTTGATTATTTGTTAGATTCACGCCTCGCTGTTATTAATTGCTTAATTTAATGTGCATTTCTGACGAAAACGGAGACCTTGCGAGTTCATTATTTTCTATTTTCATATTCCCCATAATACACATTGTTTCCCCCACAAATTTTGCATAAGCCATTGTTTTCAAATGCTCTTGGGACAATGCATATTCCCAAGAGCATTTGAAAACAATGGTTCAGTATAAAAAATTTGGGGGGCAAACAATTAAAGTGTGAAAATAGCGAATGAATTAGCTGAATTCGCACAGTACTTGGCTGAAAAGCTGCTCCAAATTTTTAATATTATAGGTGGTTTTCACGTGACGTCATCGCCGCCATGTTGGTGGACGAAAACAAAAGATCTCTCATTAGCTCCTTTTGTTCGTCCACCAGCAGTTGTACATTGCAGCATTGTTATCTGTGTCTCTAGAGATTGGTTGCAAACCACCTATAGACGGTATGAGAAAACCATACTAATGAAAAACTATAGCATTTGTATGCTCTAGGTCAGGAGCTATGGTGTGTCGTGAAACTCTAACTTTAAAAGTTCGTAAAAGTGGAAGAAAATTCAGTGCTAAATACTGCATGGGTGTATATTGCAGTGCAAGTATTGTGAAAGTATTATAGAAATAAAAAGTAAAAAAGGAAACTTAGGGGAAAGGAAAGTTACTTTTAAAGTTTAAAAGTTCAAGCCATGCTGTAAATTGCCATCGATCTGAAATTTGAAGACCGCCGAGTCAGAGAGTATGTGACGGAAATATTAGCAAACCATTTTGAGTATTAATACGTCTTATACCCATCGGTATTTCAGAGCTTCAAGCGTTTGGTGGCTGTGGTATACGAATAATTAAATATTTCAAATATAAAACGACAAGGGACCAATCGGTAAACATAGCCAGCTGAAAAACGCGGTGAACCAGGGAAGACAGCCCAGGACATTCGTATGCAAATGATCCCACGCTGTATCAACCAGTTGGTGATACTGTTGCAAATCATTTGCATAGTGCATCGTCCTTGTTAGCATCACAGTTACCGTGACTCAGCAGCGAATCGATTTTCTGTGGACTCCGTTTTGCAGATGGCTTCCAAAGTGTACGTCGTGTTGATCTCGGGTTGTTCGAGCGGGATTGGACTGGATACCGCTTTGCATCTCGCGAAAGATCCCGAGAAACGTTTCAAGGTTTACGCCACTATGCGAAATCTGGCTAAGAAAGGAAAACTCGAGGAACATGGAAAGGAATATCTTGGAAAAACGTTGGTTATCGAACAGATGGACGTATCCAGTGACGAATCGGTAAAGAACGCCGTGGAAAAAATCATCAAAACCGAAGAGAGAATTGATGTATTGTGTGAGTATATGGCTCATAACAATTTAGTGCAAATGAGCTCCATTGTTGTTGAATGATTTTACTCGCTTTGCTCTTAAGCAAGTATTTCCTTTGAGTGTGCACACCCTAAATGGAGTTTTACTGGCGCTTTTTTGCTCTAAGAAAACCGCGTTTGCTTCGCATTTTCCCCGCCGGGGCCATGCACTTGATTCTGCATTTTCTTTCCCGATCGCGTTATTTTAAGTAGCTGTCATTCATCTTTATGTCACAAATTTCCAACAAAGCACTTCTTGAAGATTACGCAAGATGAAATATCGGAGGAAACCGGAGAGAGGGTTTGTTATGGTTTCAGACGAATTTGATATAAAACAAAAGCGACTTCGGTCAAAACCCCTCGGGCACCGATGAAACAAGTGCCCTCCGAGCTTTCGCAAGGTTGTTTTGGGCTTGTTCGTTATTATCATTCTTTCAGCCTTAGTTCTCAGCAGTGTAGCAGCTCTCGTAACCTGCTATTGTTTGGTATTGTAAGGAACTTCTATTGTTTTTAAGTATAATTCAGCACTTGGTTTCGCAATCTTTTTCTCTCAACATCCTCTATCATGTCGACACTGGTCACTTCGAATTAACAGAATTTAGATTTCACATTAAATGCGCGACTCGCCCAACAGGATCGCTTCCAAAAAGGAATCATAATTAATTTAATTTGAATGGCCTCTAATTAAGGATTTCATTTGTGTAACTGAAAGAAAAAACTAATGAATGGGTTGTCGAGAGCTTTAACTTATCTGGATATCTTCTTTGACATTCCATTTTCTTCGACTTTTTTTGTCAGTGGAATTCACAGAATGCAGTGCTGAATTGTCCTGTAATGTTCAATTCACGTTGCATTAAATACATCTAAACAACACTGGATTAACATAATTACTTGAACAAAAGAGAATTTAATTAAAATGATTTCAATTCAAAAAAGCTTTCGAAGTCGACAAGGTCTAACTCATGAACTTTGAAAAAAAAACATTAATTGCTATCATAGAGCGGTTTTCAATAGAGCGGTTTTCAATTAAATAATTAAAAGCGAAAAGAGAAAAGAAAAAGAAAAAAAAAAAGGAAAAAGAAAAAAAAAAAGAAAAAGAAAGCTCAACGTTTTCGATTCCCGAGTCCGGTTTTCGTTTACACATTCTGGATTTTCCACAGGGCAAAGCCAGCTTCCCAAGATGCTGGCAACAACGACACGGAAAACACCAAAAATGGCAGAAAAGGGAAAATACTTCGCTGCAGGGGAGCAGTCACAACCATGATGTTTTTGCTTTCTGTCGTTTCCAGACAAAGACAAACGCACACTTTTGTCATGTAAAATTCTGTGGTCTGCTACAGCTACACGCTGAGACAATGACTTGAACTCAAGGTGCATCATTTCTGGGTTATGATTTCTGTGTTCGTTGCAAGAGGCAACATGACAGGGCGCCTGCCTTGAGATCCGGGGATCCCGGGTTCAAGACTCCTTCTAACTACTAGTTGAATTTGATCCTGGTAGCCCTTGCTTCAACTTCTCGCCTGCACTTGTAAATAGCCAACTAATTTGACTCCGGCCAGTTGGGATTCTTAACAGTTGTTTTTGTTGTTGATCTGTTCTCTCGTTTCGTTGATTTTGTTTCATTGACCCTGAAAAGCCCATATGGGGAGTGGTCAGTTAAGTATCTATATGTATGTATAAATCGAAAAACCGCATGTGCTTGCATAAAGTACTGTAGAAGTATCTTGATCAATTGATTGTTAGTAGTTTAGCGGTTTCTAAGGACGCCAACGTTATGAATATCAAATTGTTTGGTACACAGTTTCCATATCGAAGTTCGAGGACTTTTCACTAAATAGTGGAATAACCCGACGTTATATTTTCAGACGATGTTCTCAAAGTCGTCGTCTTCCTTCCTTAATTAAGCTCTCTATAAAAATGGAAAAATAAAGGAAAAACGCGATTAGTCTTTATTGAGAAAATAAGAGATGGGTGCTGCATGGTGCTTTGACATGTCCAGCCAACCACCCGGGTGGTATCGCAAACGTAAAGAAAAAAGACAATCGGTTTAGCCCCATAGCCAATGAGGTGGAAGTGATTTCATTACCAGCCAATGAGAAGCCACTGACGTTATTAAACATTTGATTACAAAGTCATAGTCAAAATCAAAGTAAAATCAATCATCGACAACCATTCAAAACGCAAAAATACTATTCATTGATTGGTCCCCGGTTACTTCATCCGGTCATGACTTGAGGGAAACGGTAGGCATGTTGTTGAACACTAACGCTGTAATAAATAACCTCAAAACTGACCGCCAGGATTCGCAACCTCGAGAGTTCTGGGCACCTTAAACGTTATCCTCACAGATCGAGGTTTTTCGGTCGGAATAATCCAATACATCTACTGCAAACCTTAACAAAAAATATGCCGTAATGATTCTCTGCAAATGTTTTAACTTTTCAATAACACCTCGTTCAACAGTTAACAACGCTGGACTGGGTATGTTCGGCGTTTTGGAGACCATACCAGTGGAGAAGGCTAAACAACTGTTTGACGTGGTTTTCTTTGGAGCTCTTCGAACCATTCAAGCCGTTCTTCCGTACATGAAAAAAAGGAGAAGTGGTTTGATCCTCAACAACAGCAGCCTCTTTGGTCTCGTGGGAGCGCCTTTCAACGAGTTGTACTGTGCGGCGAAGTTTGCTTTAGAGGGTTTGACGGAATCATTGGCTCCAACTCTGCTCTACTTTGATATCAGGTTAAGTGCATGTTTAAGTTATAATAGCTGCCTCACCAATATTGCCAACAGATCTATTTTTTGAATTATTTTTTGACCTTTGTCCAAATTTGAAATAAATGGGATAGTTTTTGCTGGAACGTTTACTTCAGATTTGAACAAATCGCCGGATAAAAGAAAAATCTGGATAGTTTCCATCAATCAATCAAATGCCAAGATGCCGTTCTGGCCCTTCTGGCCTTGTAGCTCAGTCGGTAGAGCAGCGGTGATCTAATCCGAAGGTCGTGGGTTCAAATCCCACCCTGGTCAGAGTTTTTCTCTGTCCTTGTGTGGGCCCAATTCCAATACTAGGGTTGATCCCTGATGGAATAATTGGGTACAAAAACTTCACAGTAGTGTTAGGCCTCATTCGAACTTGCAATCATTGCTCCAAATGCTACTGAAGGACAACAACTAGCGATTACCTAAAATTAGGCTTGGGCCGAGCCGAATTTGTCCTTGTGAATAACATCTCACATACCCACGGCTAGCTCCCGTTCTGGCCTTGTAGTTCAGTCGGTAGAGCAGCGGTGATCTAATCCGAAGGTCGTGGGTTCAAATCCCACCCTGGTCAGAGTTTTTCTCTGTCCTTGTGTGGGCCCAATTCCAATACTAGGGTTGATCCCTGATGGAATAATTGGGTACAAAAACTTCACAGTAGTGTTAGGCCTCATTCGAACTTGCAATCATTAAAAGAACCGAGTATTGGCCAATCAGGTTTTAGCTATGATCACTGCAATCAAACTCGAACTGCCAAATTGAACTGGACCTACGGCCTCCTCCAATTTGGCAGTCCTCAGAATTTTTCTCTTGCAATAATTTCCAAATTGGACAGCAAGTGGTCCTATTACATATGTTAAAAGCAGCAAAAGATATCCAAGGAAAGGAATGAGCTCGTAAGCCGTCAGTGCTATTTTTCTAATGAAAGATCAAGAATATACACTTCACGACGTTGATTTTCCAAATTCATTTCCCCAGGAGCCTTTATAATTTATGGGAATGTTGTTTTTTTGGTTTAATTTAGAAAACATGGCAGCTGTAATATCACGTAGTTGAATTGGCTTAAAGGGATTGAGTGCGATTGACTCGTTCGTTTTCCTCCATTTAAAATTTATCCTTTATCGATTTTCATGAGAAGTGAATCGTCTGGATTCGACATATTCACGATTAATTTTCATGTCAAGGTTACAGAGGGTATTACTTTCTGAAAGAAAACAAAAACAGACTTGATCTAAAGATTGAGAATGAGTGATTCACATTCGTTGCGGTTGCATTCGGGAGTTAACACTAGTGTTAAATCAATGTCTATCGTTCAGTGTTACCCTAGGGATTTAAAGCACCAGAGAGTTGATACCAGAGCAGTGTCAACACCGGTGTTACACTGTGTTTCTCTGAAGTGTGACCACAACCATTGACGTCAAAACTTTAAAGGGGATTTTACACAAGTCGAATTTTACCGCCGATTTTTACCGCTCAAATGCGTGCCGCACGTACAGCACGATTTTTTCTTATTAACAGTGCCGCACGGTTATTTTTTTCTCATTTAACTGATATCCTTATCTCCATTGCTCTGTAGGTGTGTACTAATCGAGCCAGGTCCTGTGGCGTCCTCGTTTGGAGAAAATCTGAGCTCGCCCGGCTCCGACAGTTTCGACAAGGTGAAAGCGGATGAGAAGAGCTTGGAATTGATGAAAGCCTTTGGAGAGAAAACTGGCAAGAGAATATCCAGCACACAGCAAACCGGAGACGAAATCGCCAAAATGGTGGAGGAAATCATTTTGAGCAAGAATCCCAAATTGCGCTATCCAACGAACGACAAATATAATCCCGATGAAATGGCAGCCAAATATTCAGATGTTTCTGGTGAAGGGTTAGCGAATATGCTCAAGAAGAATTACTTCGAGTAACTGAAGGGGAAAAATGATCATGTCCAATGTAGTGACAGTCAACTGAGGGGGTTGTGTCACGGCATTGCAGTTGATTTTGTGTAGTTTTACCATTTACTCGTCACGCAACTTAATGTTAACCCAAAAATTACTTTAAACGACACAAACAAAAGCTTCCTGACAAAGAAAGTGTTTCTCGATCATAGAGAAACAACAGAGATAAACTTTGGAAACTGTTTACTCAGCTGTTTTCAATAAACCCCTTTTCAATCAATGTTAAACTGTTTCAGTTTTTAACCATCCCTGCCTCCTTTTGTATTTGCTGTTTTGTTCAAACCTTTCTTCAATGCTTTACTGTAAATTTGAATGCTTTTAAGTTTCGCTTGATTTGGTTGCCAGTTTCCAGACGTTGAATTTAGCGAAATTTCGAGACACAGCCTCTTTAAGTTAAGGAATGTTAAAGGAGTTTTTTTGCACATCGACAAAGAAGTCTGATTATTATATGATTACCACTTGAAATAAAGATTTTGTCTATCTCAAGATTTTAGTCATCATGAGTAAGGGAAAAGAAGGCGGCGTGCAACACCAGAAGGGAACTCTTGTGTTCATATGGAAAGCCACAACTTTCTTATATAATCTTTGTTTCTTTGGTCTTCAAGTATTGTATTGATGTTTTGGAGTTTGTCATAGTGTACTGTGGCAATATTATAGTGTGACGAGATTTGCTGGTTACCTGTTATGTTTCCATCCTGATGTGTTGAGGTCTTCTTTTGACGTGCTGTGTTTATAAACATTGAAGGGGCAAAAATTGATGTCATAAAAGAACCTCACCACACCACATAAAATGTAAACACAGCACGTCAAAGGAAAACCTTAACACGTCATAATGGAAACAACACGTAACCATCAAACCTTCATTTGTCACATAATGACAAAACCTCACCACATAACGACAAAACCACAGCACATGATGTCAAAACCACACCACAAAACAAAACGTCAAGACCAAAAGAATAAAGAATACTTTTAAGAAACTTATGGCTTTCCGTATTTTTCCGTCAGCAGTCCTTTCCTTCCAGCAGAGGTACGGCAAGAGAGACCTCTGCCATGGGCCGCATGCGGGGCGGTTACTTAGCAACCGAATCTTCACGTGATGTTTCATGTTATGTGGGCTCACGTAACAGCGGAATTACTGTAAAGGAATGCGCGGGACACAGCGGGCTCAAGTCACAGTCAGCAAACATATCATGGAGCATCTGGTTTGAAAGTAGTCTCCTTCGCAGCCGTTATCAGGTCGTCACGCAACGCTCCTCCCAACTAACGGCTGCTCACGAGAGAGACACATTCCTTTCCCTTTGTTTTTGAGAACCAATAGAATGCACGTTATTGTTATCGGCTACGCCAATCTGGCGTCGCATAAACAACCGAATAAAATCCTCCTTCGACGAGATCTATTTCTCCCTGCGTACTCGCGTCGCTCAGACTTACGCAGGATATTCCTACCTGTCGTAAGCGTTCGGTTTGATCCTTAATGAGGGAAAGCAAAGGCGAAACAACAATCACAATGTGGCCAGACTCGCCAGTGAAGCCGTCAAATACCATAGGTAGAGCTTGAGAAATGACAGATTTTCCAAAGCCAGTTGGTAAACTAACAAATACGTCCTTTTTCTTCAGCACTGCAGATATAATCGCTTTTTTTATGCTTGTTTAACTCGCTAAACTTGAATTGTTCACGCACTTTTGAAAAAGAAGGAGATAGATCCACCATATTTGCTTTCAAGTAATGGAGAGGGATTTGGACCAGGTTTCCAGAATATGGAAGCCTGTTTCTTACTGGTAAATTTTAGGGAAAGGAATGTGTCTCTCTCGTGAGCAGCCGTTAGTGGGGAGGAGCGTTGCGTGACGACCCTAATAACGGCTGCGAAGGAGACTAGTTTGAAAGGTGCCGTCCAAGGTTTTAGGCTGCGGTTGGTACAATGGAGTTTCGATCCATGGCAGAGGTCTCTTTTCCCGTACTCGTCAGGTCAGGCCAACGAACGCAAAAGAAAAGATACTTCTACTAGCACTGCAGGGAAGAAGAGTTCATAACCTCCGAGTCTAGCTCGATCTGCGAAGCCCACCAGTTTGCGGTATCATCTATTATCAGAAAGGCTAGTGCACGATTACTTGCGGGAAAAAAAACCTATCGCCTGCTGTGCCCGATTCATCAGGGAGTTTACGGCGACCAAAACGTCACTTCAAAATATAAGTTTGACCTATTCTAAGCATTTTATGGTTATTCCCTCTTGTTTATATTATATAATATTGGCAAAGTGTCGTAAAGCCGGATTGGTATGGACGCCGAAATTTGAAGTAAACAGCGAGAATGAAAGATTCACTGTAGCTTGTCAATTTTGTCGTCAAAACCTTAAATTTGGTCATTTCAAGTAGTAGTTTTGACGAGTGCGCGTGAGGAATGTTCAAAAATGCGTGCCGCAAGTGCAGTACGATCATTTTGGTTTTTTTAACCAATGATATCACTGCTTTTTGGCGTTGTCATTGTCGTAACCGTCATCGTTTCTTAAACTCGCTATTAGGGAGTTTTAGCAACGACCACAGCAACGGCAAAGAGAACGTCACAAATTTGCGTATTTAGCGAGCAAAAGGAATAGCTTTGCACGCTCTGCACGTGCATCTTTTCATTTTTGTCCATTTCTTTGCCGTCGCCAGCAAAGCAACAACGTGAAATGACCAAATTTAAGGTTCTAGGGAGAACGTCAAGGCTCGTTTACACAGAGCGATTTTATCGCGCGACAAGAGCTGCGATAGAACGGCGATTTTACGGCGACAGCAAATCGCGCGTGTGAACAGCCGGTGATTTCACTGCGATTTGTAGCGCGACAGATCGCAGCCTTGTCGCCCCAATTCGAACATTCTCGAAATTTAGTACAACTTTGCTGCGATTTTATCGCAGCTCTTGTCGCGCGATAAAATCACTTTGTGTAAACGAACCTTCAGAGCTTGAGGATAGATTTTCATTTTCTCCTCTAAATTAGCGCCCTTCATATTAGTTTCGTTCTTGAGGGTTTTTCACACCTTTGTCACGTTAAAATGCTTGAAATGCTCAGAATTCACATTTAACGACGATGTTCTGGCTGTCATCACTTCTTTCCATCGCTCAAACTGACATTTCCATTTTTATTCAACTTATACGACTTACAGTCAGAGGCGTTGGGGTCATCAGGCCCATCTGATTGGCCATAATTTGGCGGGAGCTGTATTCTAAATAAAGGTAATACCGTAGATTGATGGACCAAGGCCAAGTAAAACAGATCTAACAATTCTGGATTATGGACTTCTGTTTTCCATATTAAAGGAAAACTCCACTTCTATATGAGAAAACATAACTTTTAACACCAACATGTTTGCTCACCCAACAGAGTTTTAAGATGTTTTATGGAAAAACATTTGTCATTTCGAGAGGACTTTAACCTGATTTCTGTAGCATACCTAGTGAAACAAATAACAGTAGTGCCACTTCCCCGTGGACGGGATGCTACTCCAACGCAAGTTTACAGTAGCTCTTGACAAATAACATGCATTCGTGAGTGCGTGAGCTAGTCGCTCGTCATTTTGTAACAACATAATAGGGACTTTGAGCAAGGACAAGGAAGACGGCTACAAGAACGCCACCCAAAGACCTGTCCAAACCCGAGCGAGAGTTGATGAGAGCTCAAACTCTCGAGAGCTCATAAGAATCGATAAAAGTGATCGAGGCGAGTTGGCAAAACGAGAGCGAGAGTTGACGAGAGTTTGTCGAAAGTTCAGGTGCAAACAAAAGAGAGAGCCTGGAAAACACCTTAGGAAAACCCTTTCTGACGTAAATATGGCGGGTATATATTCAGCCTTGGCATTGCCCTTGGTACTCGAATCCAACGCCATACTTTTTTCTCTGTTTTATCTGTGCCAGATGAATAAAAACAGTAACTACTGACCACAAAACTCTTGCTGAAACTCTCGTGTCGTGCGCGGACAAACGAGACAAAACTCTCGCCAATTCTCATGAAAAATTTGAGCTATCTCAAATTCGATGAGAGTAGCCAAGAGTCCGCGATGAGAGTTCCTGGCCAAACGAGAACGAGAGCTTGAGTTTCAACTCTCTTTCTCTCATTTGGCCAGGGCTTAACAATAGGTTTAATCAGGAGCCCATCTGGAGCGTGCAACTTCCATACAGCGTCTGTGAAACGGCGTTTTCACAAGTAGGTTTATTTTTAGACTAGCCCTTCCCGCGAATTAGGTCAAAAAACAAAGGCAGTTCCGGTTCGGTGAGCCTATGACGTCAGCTTAATTTCTTGTAATTGGTCATCGGGCTCCTGTGGGAGTCTCATTCGCGGGAAATTCAATCTAAAAATAAATCGGTGTGTGAAAACGCCGTTACACGAACACAGTAGAGTTGTAGGCTCCGGGTCATGGGTTCCTGGTTTAATAGGCAAAAACAATAGCTCTGCACGCCGGGCACGTGCGTTTTACATTTTGATACATTTCTATGCCATTCTCGTCTTTACAACGACACGAAATGATCAAATTTGTGGTCATGTGGCGAGCACCTGACGATACCTTTCTAGTTTTCTCTCTAAATATCCACACCGTTCTCACCAATTTTATTTTTGGAATGTGGACACACACTTTCCATGTCGGACGATTTGGAGGAATCGCAAAATTATTACAGTGTGACGGGAAATAATGTTTCTAGACAACATTCTTGCAGCCGTCGTTGTCGTCGTCCTTATTAGAGAGCTTACGAAACGACGACACCGACGGCAACGACGACGCTACAAAACAATAGGTTTAGCGAGCAAAAACAATGGCTCTGCACGTTCTGCACGTGCGTTTTACATTTTGGTGCATTTCTTTGCCGTCATCTCCTAAATGACGACGTGAAATGACCAAATTCAAGCATGACCGAACAGAGAAGGAGGGAAAAAGACAGGTAACAGGCGATTAAAATGTGGAGAAGCGTTTCCGCCAAGCCTTGTAACCTCTTATCAAATAATCAACGCGCAAGGTCTCCGTTTACCTCGGAAATGCATATTGGACTAAGCAATTAATAACAAATAATCAGATCTGGGGAAACGGTCGTTCAAACGTAATTCGGTTTATGAGCACGTTTGCTTCGTGAACCCATTCTCTTCTCCACAGACCGCTTTTCTTTTGGTAAGCACCAAGAACACGGACTCTGGTCACAGCAAAAGCCGGAAGTCCGCGAATCACAGACTTTCCGCCCTTCTGCGCATTCTCAGAATTTGAAACAATAAACCGCGACTGCGCGTGTTTTTGGCTGTGGCCAGATTCCGTATTCCGGCACTCACCAAAAGAAAAGCGGACTCTGGGGACGAGAACTGGAAAGATGCCCCTTGGGGTTTTTTGAACTTTTTTAATCGAAATATTGTTGAAATTCTTAGCATTGCGTCTTTGGCAAATAGCAAACGCCAACCTAGAATTTGTATTTGTCTAAAAGTCAATTAACGGTGTTTAATTTTAGCAAATTCTTTGCCTGTAAGATACAGATATACAGATATTATATATTTACTTAAATCTATGATTTTCTTAAGGTGGCTCTGATTCTGCACTACAGAATTTTTTAAAATTTGCAGAAACTTTTATCTTGGCTTTCTGATCACTTTCCGGTAATAAAAATTGGGGGTCACCGAGTTCGTTTTTGAGATATGACCAACAAAAGCCAAAAATATAGGCCGCTGACCAAAAGACTCAAGAGTTGTTTGGAAGATTTGCGGCTAAAATGGAGCAGTATCTCGGGACAACAGCCCAAAGTTCAGATGACATTGCGAAGATAGTAAAGAGCGTCATTCTTAGTGAGAAACCCAGCCTTTGCTATCAAACAAACGAGAAGTATAGACCGCATGAGATCAAAGCTAAACTTGTGGATCCAAGTGGAAATGTTATAGTGAAAATGATTAAGGAAGAGCTTCTTGATGAAAAATAGGTGAATTCCAAACATGCTGCACCGAATTGCACAAATCCCTTAATTCACTTCTTTAACCCCCAAAGATTTTGCATAATCATTGATTGCAATTTGTCTTGGGACATGAAGATGTCCCAAGAGAAATAAAAAACAACGCCTATGCATTGATGTGTATTATGGAATTTGTCATGGCAACTAGAGAATTCTTGGGTATCACTCACGTGATCAACAGCCATGTTTTTCAGCTAAAACAAAAGAATACGTTTGCATAGTAATAGAGTTCGATTCCCGGAGAATTGGGTCGGGACATCAACATGGCCGCCGTTTCTTTGTTTGGGGACACCAACATGGCAGCTGTGACGAGATTAGAAGTACGCTGATTCTAATTGAGTACAGACCCAATGCATTGCAATCTAACTAGCTTCTAAGAAGGTCTAACCGGGAGAAAAATGTGAAGTTGAAAGAGCAATAAATAAAATAAAATAAAGCAAAATGAGAATCGGTGCACATACTTACCTCTGACTATGCTTTTATAGATTGTGCTAATATAATTATTGGCATGATTTGAGGAAACTAGCATAATTTTCGCTGATTTTTAAAAAGTAGCACTGCTAGCATAATCGGTATATATTGATAACTCATAAGCCTGAGACCATTTTTGTTCAATATTTTAGCCGCATTCGTGGTTTGGTAACAGAGAGAGAGCCTCCCTAGAGGGCTGGCAGTCTGGCACGAGATGACGGGACCAGAATTTGCCAGATGGTGTTGGGGCAGATATAGAAAGCAACTTTTTATCTTTCATGTGAACTAAAGAATCAAAAGAGCAAAGGTTTCATTTTTTTTTCGTTGACTGAAACATCAACGCTGAGCATCGAGGAAACTCAATATAGCGGCTTCCGCAGCTTTGTACTTGTTTACTTAAATCTAAATGCACGAACCGTGATCACCACTTTTAACGCCAAACCGCAAACCTGAAACCGCAGTTTGCGGTTAGCCGTACATTCAACTGTACATGCAGTTTGAATACACTGTAGTTCTCTCCTATTAGACGACAGGTGCCAGTTGTTCAAAGGGTGGATAGCGCTACCCACTGGATAAATCACTATCCAAAGGATAACTCAATTGGTTTCACTAGTGTTTATCTGCTGGATAGTGATTTTGAACAACTGAGGCCAGAAATCTAGATGATGTCATCTTTTCAGACTTTTGTTTCTAATAATAATAATCTCCTTTGTAAGAGTATCTTGGTTGGTTCTCACTTATGATCTTTTACAGGATGGGTGCATAGATGATATCATCTTTGAGCGTTTTCTTTCAATTTTATTAAATATGTAATGATCAACTCTACTGATTCCATGTTGCTGTGTGTCTGCTCAGTAATAGACAACAGGAGACATCAAAATGTGGTAAGAACATTGGGCAGCTTTTGCAGGTACCGGTGCAGAAATTATGTAAAACAAAAGAAACAGAATACAGAAAACAAAACAACTCGAAAGAAAGACTAATCCCAAGTGACCAAAAACACAATGCTTTCCGGTTAAATCTTAAGGTTGACATGACTCTTTATAGTGAGAGATGTTATGAGACAAAATTACACCCTAAATGACCTCTGGCACCCAGGGCAGAGGTAAAAGAGTTTAGTTCTAACGAAACATTGGAGCTGTGTGGGTGGGGAGGTCAAACACAGAAATGGGTTTATCAACTGAGTTGATGCGGTAAATTGACCACCGTAGAGAAATTTGAAACCTGACGTTTCATGCATAAGCCGTTCGTCAGAGGTAGGCTTTTATAGATTAAAGACGTTTAGATGAACGTTTATAATCAATCCTTAAGAGATTTATTGTGGAATTTATGTGAAATGACAATGCATTCACAATAATTCCTGTCTCACTGAAATTATACACTTGATAGAGTATAAACCTGTTTCCTTTCAGATCGTACATGTATGACATTACTGAATATTTTTTGGTGCTGTAACAACTACATTTTAGGCTGTATTTCTGTTCATTTGTTTGAAAGTTCCCTCTTTCACCAGTGAAGAGTGGTCGCAGAAATTTTAAAGGCCCAGTATCATCCCAAGTGGATGTATGTGAGAGAGTTTGTGCAACAATTCCTATTTCATCTGAACTTTTTTTCTCTGTCCCAAGAAAACGTTTTTTGATCATCATATCATCACTTTTGTTTTACTCATCGTTTTGAATGAAAAAACGATGACTGCAAAGCTTTGATGGTGATACTGGGCCTTTGAAAGTTGTATTCAGAACCATGTAACAATTGAAAACAGTTTTGTTGCTGCAGCAGTAAGATAAATTACTATGCTAGTGTACATGTAGTGTTTGATGATGAAATTATCTTTAGTTAAAGAACTCACATTACAAGTATGTTGCATCATCATTAGCTGAATAGTGTTGATAAGAGCTGAAATTACCATAATTTTTAAATGTTTGTTATTGTATAGTTACAAAATAAATATTCAGAGTTTGCCAATAGAGCATGGTCATTATTGAATTCTTGCATTTTCTTTTGCTTGGGAGAGTAGACTTTGTTTTAAGAATTATAGTGTCCATCGGTACTACACCACTAGCAAACCTTAAAAGAGCCACACTTGTGCAGGGCTGAATCGGTTTGTTTCAAGTTGGATTAGTGCTTATAAACTCTGTCTTAAATAACAACGTTGCCATAGTACTTAACCTCGATTATAGTGCTATTAGAGCTTCAAACAATTTGGCTCTGGAACCAAAGCTATGATTCTTATCACAGTTAGACACCTATAAATCATGGTTATGATTTGAGACATGATTTCCGTCTCGATTCCAAGTTCACATTATAGCTCTGACTCTTACCCATATACATCTGTAAATCACAGTTTTGATTCCAGACATGATTTCAAAAGACAAATTGAAATCATAGCTATGATTCGTACCGCTAGAAATCATGGTTATGATTGCAGACATAATTTCAGAAGACCAATGAAATCATAGCTATGACTACAGACATGATCTTACTTTCCCAGTTGAACTCATAGTTATGATTATTATCACTATATATCATAATCATGATCCCAAATATGATTTCAAGAGATCTCTTAGGATCGTGGTGAATGATTAAATGAACAGAAACAATCATAGTATGATGTCTTGGGTACTGATAAAACCATAATATGATTCAAATAGGACAAATGCATCATCACATGAATCATCGTCTATGATTCACTAGATTGAATTCCTGTGTTTTCGTTTGGAGGAGGAAATTACACGGCGAATGGACGCGAAGCGCCGAGAGGTCAAAAATAACCTATGGTCGTGCGGATACTGAATCTCATTTCAGTGCTGATTTGACGGCTGAGAAACCAACGTGACGCTTCTCCTGAGCCAGTCACAGTTGTTACTTCATTTGAAGAACCAATCAACGAACTAGGACAAATTCTGTCCAAATTTGATGATTGGAAATGAAGTTCTCCCCTCTTGCAACCAGAGGCTCGTCTCTCGACTTCTATTTTGGCTTTCAGAAGAACTATTTTTTTCAACGGGCCAGGGTACTTTACTTCTTGCCAAGACTGTAGCATTGTGTTTTTTTCTAACTTAAATGTTGAGATACAGTACAGTATTTGAAATTCTTGGTTTTCACCTGACGCATATAGAAACTAACTAAATCTACAGTCAAGTATCTCCGATTGTTTGTGGTGCATTCACCACACTTGATAACATAAGGAACCGCGTTAATTAACAATATTTCGTCTCCTCAATCACCTTTATAGAGTCTTTATACAGTTTATCTGACGCGCAACAAAGCAAGCATCTGAAAGACTTGATACTGGCTAATTGATTTCAATAGAATTTTCAGTTTTAGTGAAGAAAAAATCTCTTTACGTCGACAGATATTGAATCAGATATTCTGCGAGACCTAACTATATTTCAATGGCAAGCATTCGAACGCATTTACAAATCCCTGATTCCATTGACCCGGATGAATCACAGGAGTTGTTCACAAAACGACTACAGTCAGGAGCGTATTTTAACTGGTACATTAACTTCCCAGATCTGATTATTTGTTAGATTCACGCCTCGTTGTTATTAATTGCTTAATTTAAAATGCATTTCTGACAAAAACGGAGACCTTGCGAGTTCACTGTTTACTATTTTCACATTCCCTTTGTTTGCTCCCCAAATTTTGCATAAGCCATTGTTTTCAAATGCTCTTTGGAGGTCTTGGGACAATGCATATTCCCAAGAGTATTTGAAAACAATGGTTTATACAAAATTTGGAGGGCAAACAAAGTGTGAAAATAGCGAGTTAGCTGAATTCGCACAGTGATTAGTGGAAAAGCTGCTCCAAATTTTTAATATTATGGACGGTATGAGAAAACCACACTAATGAAAAACTATGGAATTTGTATGCTCCAAGTCAGGAGCCATGATGTGTCGTGAAACTCAGTAACTTTAAAAGTTCGTAAAATCGGAAGAAAATTCAGTGTTAAATAGCGCATTGCTGCCTATTGCAGTGCAAGTATTGTGAAAGTATAATGAAAATAAAAAGTAAAAAGGAAACTTAGGCAAACTTATTTTTAAAGTAAACTTTAAAAGTCCAAGCCATGCTTTAAGAAGGGGACATTGGGATTTTCGGTTTTGCGATTCTGGCTATTTTTTAGATTGGTTTTTCGGTTTTCGTGCAAAATGACTTCTGTTTTTCGGTTTTGTGTTTATTGCAGTTTGCGGATTTTTCGTTTTTAGAATCTGGTTTTCGGTTTTCGTAGAAAATACTAGCGGTTTTTCGGTTTTCCTATTTTGTCCTATTTGGGTTCCGGTTTCTCTTCGATTTGAGTGGCAATTGATCTCGAATAGCCGCGAAACGCCAAAGTTATTGAGAGGAATTCCTTTGAGGACAATTGGCGCAATCTCCCAAGCTTTCTCTGTCCATAACAAGAAGACAGCAGAAGAAGCGATTGGTTTGGTTCACCATTGCAAAACTGTACTTGAAGAGCATGTATATCAAATACGTGCTGAGAGTAACATCACTGGCGCCCTAAATGGTGCCCAAGGTCATGTCTCTGAAACAGAAAACTCTGTCCAGTTAATGGAACGGGGACTAGGAAGACTAGCAGACCATTCTAGGAGAGTATGACTACCAAGCGCTTGATCTTTTAAGCTGTATGACATTAGGCGTTGAAAATTGCCACACCACTGTTTATTCCAAGAACGTGAACATGTCTAAGCTCCGCGAATATGCCGCGAATATGCTAGGTCGTTTGATGCAACATTACAGAGATTAAGCATGACGTTTACGGCCAACGGCAAACGGGAAACGGCAGGCTCCAGCTTGTCATAAAAGCGTGAAAATTATCTCATTTTAACTTGTCTCGTTCCTTTGAGAAGTTGCTTGATATATGAAGCTAGCAGGACAGAAATGAGCTAATATCAAGCAGGGTTCTTCCATCTTTAGCAAAACCCTAATTTCACTCCGACGTTTGCCGTTTGGCGTAAACGTCATGCTTAATCTCTCTAATGAAGGAGAACGTCAAACGTGCTACAAGCTGTGGTACCCAAAGCCCGACATAACGGTGTCTCCTCATAACGTCCCGTTGATGATGCCTCTATTCGTTTTCAACCTTCCTGCAAATGACTGTGACCTCTTACGCAACTGGGCCTCAACATATGGTGCTGCAGTAAGACAAAGGACAGGGCGGCAGGAAACTGCAATGGCTAAGCACGGAACATTGCGGCCAGAGTATCTTTATGAACGCCATCTCGAAGTTGGTGATAAGGTTAATCTAAACTTCGGAGTGCATGAAGATGAAGGACCCCATGAAGATCTGAACGAGCATGAAGTTACGGTGAGGAAGATAATAACTCCGACGAAGGTTGACGAAGAAGTTGAAGTCAGTGCAGATGACAACAATTCCCAGGACCAGCAAGATGAATTAGGGACATCGACGAATTTTCTCTTTGGTATAAGGTCGCGATATGGAAGGGCGGTGAGGTTCAATAATCGACTGCTGTTTTAACTAAGTATTTGTTTATTACCACATTTCAGGGGCACCCAACGTCAATTTTCGGAAAATATCTGTTCGGAAGACAATTTGAGATCTAGAATTTTCGGAAAATTTGTTGTAAAATTTATTGCTTGCCTGCCTCTCCAAGGATTTTCGAACATCTGAAAAATGGTATAATTGCCCATTTTAAAAGTATTTTTACCCTAAAAGGGTCACCTAGAATTTTCGGGAGCCTTTTTTCTGGCTAAACTTTTTGAAAAGGTAAGTTTTGATCCCTATAATTTTTGGATCACTAGACTTTCAGCTAGGAAATCCGAACAGATGAAAACTTTTTAGGGGATAAAATTATGCCTATATCTACCGTTTAAATACTAAAATACGTTTAACAATGCTATGTTTAAGTGGTTTTGAACTATATTCTCGTTGGGTGCCCCTGACATTTAACCTTTGAGCAAGTTCCCGCTGCCATGTAAAACAAGAAACAAATTGTACCGGTTAGCTTCCTCAGTACAATTGCATGTTTTAGACCAAGATTAAACATTCCAGTCGATTCTTTAAACTGTCAGGTCTTAGTCAAATTTTCGATTGAAGTTTCCAGAGCTATAACTTTTTGCGATTGCAAAATTGCAATTCTAGAGAGGAGTTGTGTGCAAATTCTCATAGGTTAACTAGGCTCCATTACCAGCTGCTTTTCGGAAAATGAGCCCACAACTGAGTCCGGGCCCGAAAGAGCGGCAGAAATAAAGCCTATGATTTGAGCAGATACTAACAGATACGAAGACTTAAGACAAGTCCATGACATTCACAAATACTTTGATAAAATAAGTGATAGCGTAGTTTGCTCTGTATGCCCCACTTGTCACCATGATCGGTTTTCGACGGTTTTGTATGCGGTTTTCGGTTGTGGCCGAATTTTTTTACGGTTTTGCGGTTTTGGATGAGTTTTTCTTCGGTTTTACGGTTTCTAATATACTCCAATGTCCCCCCCCCTATAAAATTTCATTTGAAATTTGAAGACCGCCGAGTCAGAGAGTATGTGACGGAAATATTAGCAAACCATTTTGAGTAATACGGTCGTATACCGATTGGTGTTTCAAAGCTTCAAGCGTTCGGTGGCTGTCGTATGCAGAGATTTTAATATTGCAAATAAACATAAAACGACAAGGGACCAATCGATAAAGGAAGCCAGCTGAAAAACGTGGTGAACCGGGGAAGACAGCCTAGGACATTCGTATGCAAATCATCCCACGCTGTATTAACCAGTTGTGTGATTCTGTTGCAAATCATTTGCATAGTGCATCGTCCTTGTTAGCATCACAGTTACCGTGACTCAGCAGCGAATCGATTTTCTGTCGACTAAGTTTTGCAGATGGCTTCCAAAGTGTACATCGTGTTGATCTCGGGTTGTTCTAGTGGTATTGGACTGGATACCGCTTTGCATCTCGCAAAAGATCCCGAGAAACGTTTCAAGGTTTACGCCACTATGCGAAATCTGGCTAAGAAAGGAAAACTCGAGGAACATGGAAAGGAATATCTTGGAAAAACATTGGTCATCGAACAGATGGACGTATCCAGTGACGAATCTGTCACGAACGCTGTCGAAAAAATCATCAAAAGCGAAGAGAGAATTGATGTGTTGTGTGAGTATATGGCTCATTTAGTGCAAATGAGCTCTATTTTTGTTGTTGGCATTTGAATGATTTTACTCGCTTTGCTCTTAAGCAAATGTTTTCTTTGAGTGTGCACACCCTAAATTCAACGGATGGAGTTTTACTGGCGCTTTTTGCTCTATGAAATTCGCGTTTGCTTCGCATTTTCCCCGCCGGGGCCATGCACTTGAACCTCCGAAGAGTTTCTGCATTTTCTTTCCCGATCGCGTTATTTTGTGTAGCTGTCATTCATCTTTAAGTCACGAATTTCTAACAAAGCACTTCTTGAAGATTACGCAAGATGAAATATCGGTGGAAACCGGAGAGAGGGTTTGTTATGGTTTCAGACGAATTTGATATAAAACAAAAGCGAATTCGGTCAAAACCCCTCGGGCACCGATGAAACACGCGCCCTCCAAGCTGGCGCAAGGTTGTTTTGGGCTTGTTCGTTATTATCATTCTTTCGGCCTTAGTTCTCAGCAGTGTAGCAGCTCTCGTAACCTGCTATTGTTTGGTATTGTAAGGAGCTTCTATTGTTTTTAAGTATAATTCAGCACTTGGTTTCGCAATCTTTTTATCTCAGCATCCTCTATGACACTGGTCACTTCGAATTAACAGAATTTAGATTTCACATTAAATGCGCGACTCGCCCAACAGGATCGCTTCCAAAAAGGAATCATAATTAATTTAATTTGAATGGCCTCTAATTAAGGATTTCATTTGTGTAACTGAAAGACAAAACTAATGAATGGGTTGTCGCGAGCTTCAACTTAAAAGAAAAAGAAAGCTCAAAGTTTTTTGATTTAACAACCCTTTTTTGAAAAATGCCCTCTGGCGTTTTCGATTCTCGAGTCCGGTTTTCGTTTACACATTCTGGATTTTCCACAGGGGAAACAGCTTCCCAAGATGCTAGCAACAACGACACCGAAAACACCAAAAATGGCAGAAAAGGGAAATTACTTCGCTGGGGAGCAGTCACAACCATGACGTTTTTGCTTTCTGTCGTTTCCAGACAAAACGCACAGTTTTGTCATGTAAAATTCTGTGGTCTCCTACAGCTACACTTCAATAATTGTAAACGCTGAGACAATGACTTGAACTCAAGGTGCATCATTTCTGGGTTATGATTTCTGAGTTCCTTACAAGAGGCAACATGACAGGGCGCCTGCCTTGAGATTCGGGGATCCCGGGTTCAAGACTCCTTCTAACCACTAGGTGGTATCGCAAACGTAAAGAAAAAGGACAATGGGTTTAGCCCCAGAGCCAATGAGGTGGAGGTGATTTCGGGCGTTTCCCATTTACCAAGAAATTCCGGAAATTCCGGTTGGGATGTAAATGGAACACACGTTTTTGGTTCGTTCCACTGGAAAATTTCCGGAATTAACGGAACTTCTGAAAAGGTAGTCCTGTTTTCCCGTTGGAAACTTTCCGATGGAAATGTGAGTTCCATTTACAACTATGGAAAGGTCTTACCACTTCCAGGCTATTCACGGTCACATTTTAAAATTTTGGCGCGTAAAATCACAATCACTGGGCGGCGAACGGACCTGAGTTAAACGGAACACATTTTTCACCCGATGGAAATTTCCACCGAAATTTCCGGAAATTTTTTGTAAATGGAAAACGCCCTTCATTACCAGCCAATGAGAAGCCAGTGACGACATTAAACATTTGATTTCAAAGTCATAGTCAAAGTCAAATCAATCATCGACAACCAATCAAAACGGCGCAAAAATACTATTCGATGATTTGTTCCCTGTTACTTCATCCGGTCATGACTTGAGGGAAACGGTAGGCATGTTGTTGAACACTAACGCTGTAATAAATAACCTCAAAACTGACCGCCATGATTCGCAACCTCGAGAGTTCTGGGCACCTTAAACGTTATCCTCACAGATCGAGGTTTTTCGGTCGGAATAATCCAATACATCTACTGCAAACCTTAACAAAAAATATGCCGTAATGATTCTCTTCCAATTTTTTTTAACTTTTCAATAACATCTCGTTCAACAGTTAACAACGCTGGACTGGGTATGCTCGGCGTTTTGGAGACCATACCAGTGGAGAAGGCTAAACAACTGTTTGACGTGGTCTTCTTTGGATCTCTTCGAACCATTCAAGCCGTCCTTCCTTACATGAAAAAATGGAGAAGTGGTTTGATCCTCAACAACAGCAGCCTCTTTGGTCTTGTGGGAGCGCCTTTCAACGAGTTGTACTGTGCGGCGAAGTTTGCTTTAGAGGGTTTGACGGAATCATTGGCTCCAACTCTGCTCTACTTTGATATCAGGTTGAGTGCATGTTTAAGTTATAATAGCTGCCTCACTAATATTGCCAACAGATCTATTTTTTAAATTAATATTTGCCATTTGTCCAAATTTAAAATAAATGGGATAGTTTTTGCTGGAACGTTTACTTCAATTTGAACAAATGGTCCAATTCAAGAAAAATCTGGATAGTTTCCATCAACCAATCAAATGCCAAGATAAATGAACGAACCGAGTATTGGCCAATCAGGTTTTAGCTATTATCATTGCAATCAAACTCGGACTGCCAAATTGGACTGGGCCTACGGCCTCCTCCAATTTGGCAGTCCTCAGAATTTTTTTCATGCAATAATTTCCAAACTGAACAGCAAGTAGTCCTATCACATATACTAACAACAACAAGAAAAGATATTTAGGGAAAGGAATGAGCTCGTAAGCTGTCAGCACTATTTTTCAAATGGAAGATCAAGCTTATACACTTGACGACGTTGATTTTCCAAACTAACTGCTCGCTTCATCAGTCAAATGGATACAAATATCGATTTCCATGAGAAGTGAATCGTCTGGATTCGACATATTCACGATTAATTTTTATGTCAAGTTTACAGAAGGTCTTACTTCCTGAAAGAAATAACGTAACAAATCCTTTGATTGATCAGCAGGTCTCCTAGCCCAAAAACAAAAACAGACTTGATCTAAAGATTGAGAATTCACATTCGTTTCGGTTGAATTAGGGAGTTAACACTAGTGTTAATTCAATTTCTATTGTTCAGTGTTACCCTAGGGATTTAAAGCATCAGAGAGTTGACACCAGAGCAGTGTCAACACCGGTGTTACACTGTGTTTCTCTGAAGTGTGACCACAACCATTGACGTCAAAACTTTAAAGGGGATTTTACACGAGTCGAATTTTACTGCCGATTTTTAACGCTCAAATGCGTGCCGCACGTACAGCACGATTTGTTTCTTTTTAACAGTGCCGCACCGTTATTTTTTTCTTATTTAACCGATATCCTTATCTCCATTGCTCTGTAGGTGTGTACTAATCGAGCCAGGCCCTGTGGCCTCCTCGTTTGGAGAAAATTTGAGCTCACCCGGCACCGACAATTTCGACAAGGTGAAAGCGGATGAGAAGAGTTTGGAACTGATGAAAGCCTTTGGAGAGAAAACTGGCAAGAGAATATCCAGCACAATGCAGACCGGAGAGGAAATCGCCAAAATGGTGGAGGAAATCATTTTGACCAAGAACCCAAAACTACGCTATCCAACGAATGACAAATTTAATCCCGATGAAATGGCAGCCAAATATTCAGATGTTTCTGGGGAAGGATTAGCGAATATGCTCAAGAAGAATTACTTCGAGTAAGAATGATCATGTCCAATGTAGTGAGGGGAGAGGAACGGGGAGGCAAATATCTTATCTCCCTAGTTTGAAACTCATTTTTCTCCCTCCTCCATAATTTTTTTGGCTGTTTCTCCTTCCTCCTTGATTTTTCACCTTTCTCCCAGATCAGTACTTTAACGGGTTTATGCGACGTAACACTACACATACAGTTTAAATTCATTCCGATATTGTGACTTTATTAACGAACCTTGTTCCTTGAAGACTTTGAATACCAGCAGAGCTTACCTTTTAATGATGTACCCTACCTTTGTGGCCTTGCCGAAATAGCAGACCTCGGGGGATTACGTAACGCAGTGCCAGCAGGTTAATGTATGAGAGACCACTTAATTGCTGCAAAGATCACAACACGGCGCCGTTATCGATGACAAAATGCCGAAAAAGCGATGGAAAGGTCAAACCACATTTATTTGTTAAGATTGACTTGCTGTATTGCTGTGCATTTCTGAAAACCTAGTGGAAGCACCTACTCGGACAGCATTACTCGTATTATTACTGACGCCTAAACAGTCTTAAAACACACAAGCAGTGCACAGAAGACAGAAAATATTTCATGCTCACCATGGCCTTGCTCTCTAAGGTTTCGAAGCGCATCATAACGTTACGTTGACTATTAATCTTTTTGCGCACATTTGATATATGACTAGAAAAATCCAGATTATTGTCTACTTCCATTCAAAAGATCCCTAATGTAGCCTTAAAACGGAATGAAACGTTTTAGTCAGTATCCCCAAGCCCTAGACCTTGGTTTCTTCTTATAAATAAAATAAAATTTTATCTACAAGGGCCAAAGGGCCCAGGTAAAAAGTGAAAAGGGTCCAGAGCCAGTCAAAAATAATCCACTATCAGAACGGAACGTAAACTAAGCTACAAAGTCCTGATGAGCAAGATACAAATTCCAGTGTGGAACATATATTAAGAGCATGGATAAAATGCAAAAGTCCATCAGGGCACAATCCCCACAAAAACGAAGTAACAATTAACCGTAAATAATTACAGGCACACACCAGGTCTACTCCTAGGTAACTGGCTAGAAATTTTCTTCTCACTCTTTCCAGCCATTTGACGAGGGCCACTCTTGTGCTTCTCAAGTTGCCTCGTTTACGCCCAGAAAAGAACTCTGAGTGATAATGTCATTCCACGAACAGGAAAGTCCTCGGATTCCCATTTCATAGATTTTTTTTATAAGTGTCGGAACACCCAGTCCTACCAGCAAATATTAATTGAAATTTTAGTTCTTAAAACGTGCCTAAATTGTATCGTTAGGTCTTGGAATTCGTCCACATCCGCATTTTAGGCGTCGCAGTCTGCATGAAACCATCTCTCACCTCTGTCTCGAAAAAGGAAGAGGAAAGGAAAGGAACTTTATTTAAGTGTCTAGTCGTTTTAGCGCTGGAACAGTAATTTGGGGATACTGTAAACTGAAATTAACGATTAACACAAAGTCAAATGTTGGTTTTTGAGGAGAGGAGAAAACCAGAGTACCCGGAGAAAAACCTCTCAGTGCAGAGTAGAGAACCAACAAACTCAACCCACATATGACGCTGAGTCTGGGAATCGCACCCGGGCCACATTGGTGGGAGGCGAGTGCTCTCACCATTGCGCCATCCCTGCACCCCAAGAAGATCAGCACGGCTCTTACGTTTATTCCTGTAGAATCAACTGAAATGTCAATTCCTCGTAAAAGCCAACATCTCTTATTGGTATGGTACGTATTGGAGAGCCAGAACATCTACGCTTGCGCTGACGGAGTGTTTGAACAAGAGAGAAAAACGC
>OX421457.1:9924376-9926876 GCA_949126865.1 Montipora capitata | reverse complement strand
TCGAACTCAAGACCTCTTGCACCAAGGCCGAGTACTAACCGACTGTCCCATCCTTGGCCCTGATAAAGAGGTAGTCATTTTTAGGAACAATACTTCTCGAATCATCCATTAAGGTCCAGTCTGTTCCGCTCGGAACTCGGAACAATTGGTTCCACTTTAACACTAAAGGACCGTTTTGTTCCTTATTTTAAAAAAAAAAACACGTTCCCATGTTATTAAAAGGAACACATTTTTAGGAACAATAGTTACTAAACCGCACCTAAAGAACTAAATTGTTCCGCTCGGAATTCCGAACTCGGAACAATCGGTTCCCATGTGATAGAAAGGAACACGTTTTGAGGAACAATAGGTCTCAAATCATCCATTAAGGTCCAATTTGTTTTCCTCGGGATTTATTTAAAGCTACTTAGCTACACGGAAAGGAAAGAAGTCGAAACAAGGATGCGAGATCCGGGAATCGAACTCAGGACCTATGCACCAAGGCCGCGTACTAAACGACTGTGCTATCCTTGCTCCTGTTAAAAAAAGAGCACATTTTTTAGGAACAATATTTCTCGAATCATTCATTAAGGTCCAATCTGTTCCGCTCGGAATTCGGAACTCGGAACAATTGGCTCCCA
This sequence comes from Montipora capitata, assembly GCA_949126865.1. NCBI lineage: Eukaryota > Metazoa > Cnidaria > Anthozoa > Scleractinia > Acroporidae > Montipora > Montipora capitata. Next base: position 9,926,256 of record OX421457.1, on the reverse strand, counting down.
TGTTGTAGATAGGAACACATTTTTTTTTTTTGGAACTCGAACGCATTTCGAATAAACGATTGTATGGAGGTGCAATTGATTGTGCGTCTCTATGCAAATTGACTATTTTGTGTCTCTAATACGCCATTGATTGTCACAGCATGCAATTGATTTTCTATTAGTGTTAATGATTAACCATTGCACGAGATTGAAAGTATATTTGTTATCTTTGATTGTCCAAAGGTGCAATTGTCCATCCGTTGAGGCTATTGGATGTTAATTCATATGCAAATAGCGTTATTGAAAGTTCGTTCGCGTTATTGAAGTTCATGGAAGTGCTAATGAACGTAGTTTCGACTGTTGACATAACTGAATGTATCTTTTGCGTAAATGAACAGCAAAAGGTGTAGTTCCCAGATCACCCATTGAGGTCCAATTTGTTCCGCTTGGGATTAGGAATTCGGAACAATTGGTTCCCTTTTTAACAATAAAGGACCATTTTTTTCCGTATCTTTACAAAAGCACGTTCCCATGTTATCAAAAGAAACATATTTTTAGGAACAATAGTTCCCAAATCATCCATTAATTAAGGACCAATTTGCTCCGCTCGGGATTCGGAACTCGGAACAATTGGTTCCCCTTTTAGCAATGAAGGACCATTTTGTTCCCAAGTAGTATGAAAGCACGTTCCGATTTCATCAAAAGGAACACAAAAAAGAGGAACAATCTGGTCTCGCTTTTCAAGAGGGGAACGTTCCAGAACCAAGAAAAGGAACACCTTGGAAAAACAAAATGCGCTCAAAAACATCGTTAGTTAAAAAGAAAGAAGCCAAAAAGCGACTAAAAGATCACTTTGTGGAACATAATCGAACGCCGAAATTTTGCTGACGAAATACAACACTCAACTCAAAAAAGAAAAAATTGAAATTTGGGAAATGTGATAGATAGATAGATAGATAGATAGATAGATTATTTACAATGAAGCTGGGCATCTAAAGTATAGAAACATACACACAGAAATATATATATTAATACAATATAAACATTAATAACTTCTTACTAACCAAGCGCGAGGGCCGTACCGGGGAATATTGGCCCGAGGTCGTGGCAGTACTGACCGAGCGCAGCGCTGGTCCGTACAAAAACGACCGAGAGCCAATGTTCCCCAGTACGGCTCGAGCTAGCTCGGCTAGTAAGTAGTTTATTATATGTTTTTTTTCTTTTAATTACCTTTTGCTTTGTTTTTGCAAGCCCGTAGTCGGCCCGTGGGCATTACGGGTGAATAATGCCCTACAATTCAGTCACAATTACCCAATCAGAGCGCGCGTTATATCGGCTACAAACACAAGCCATACAATAAAAGTAAAGAATTAACCTATGCGAAAATTATGTAAATTATTACAAATAATTTAGACAAATAGTTATTTACAAACTTTTTAAGTGTCAAGGAGCATTTTGTGGCATCGTCAAGGTTGTTAAATAATTTAGCAGGTGAATAGGAAAATGACCTATAGGCAGATTTAGAAGTTATTTCAACCATGTGTAGATTCGCTCTGTTTCTAGTATTATAATGGTGGACATCGGAATTGTAGGAAAAAAGCCTTCTCAAATAAGGGGGATAAATTTCATTATGGCATTTAAATACAGTTAGACACTTGTGAAAATTCCAGCCTTCAAACAAGGAGACCCATCCCAGTTCACAATACAAAATTAGCGGTACGATCTTCCTGATCTTCTTTTGGAGAATAATCCGTGCTCCCGTTTTCTGAAGCCGAAGGAGTCTTTGAAGACTGGTACTATCAGCATTGGACCAGACAGAAAACGTAAGATTTCTATTGCTTTATTACTTCCGAAAAAGTATCATGGAGTCGCGAATTACAAAGTTTACGCATGCACCATGG
>OX421457.1:9909376-9916876 GCA_949126865.1 Montipora capitata | reverse complement strand
CTATCCTAAACATTCATAAAAGCTAACCTTAGGCCTAAAAACGTTTGTTTAGGCCTAATTAGGCCTAAGGTTAGCTTTTATGAATGTTTAGGATAGTTTTACTCTCTTTATTGGTAAAACAATGACCTGTGATTCCGGATTCCGGGTTTTAGGACAACCCGAGCTCCGTGTTTTGTCCTCTCCCGTTTTCAAGTAAATAGGGAGCTTACGAAACGACGACGCTACAAAACAATAGGTTTAGTGAGAAAAAACAATGGCTCTGCACGCTCTGCACGTGCGTTTTACATTTTGGTACATTTCTTTGCCGTCATCTCCTAAATGACGACGTGAAATGACCAAATTCAAGGTTCTGTGGAGGACTTTAGCACATGACGATGAATTTTCAGTTCTCCCCCTGAACGCTTCCAACCCACTCATACCAGTTTAATTCCTCGACAGTTACTACACATTTTTAACGCAAAACGACATGAAATAGTTTCGTAGTGATATGAATAACGCGAACTCCTATTTTTAAATAAAGTCCTCGTAGCCGTCGTCGTCCTCGTTTCGTAAGCTCCCTAATCATTCGGTGACGAAGGGCCGCCATCTTGTGTCGCTCTGGCAGTTAACTCTTTCTTCTCGAACAGCTCTTTCAGCTCTTTAAAATCCTTGGTTAGGGTTTCATGCTTACACTTCAAGTCGTCGTTTTCCTTTTTAAGTGACTGATTACTAGACTTCGTCATTGTTGAATGTTAATGAAGATGAAATTTAAATAAATACGGCTCTCGGAAATGTCGTGCGTACTACATGAAGCTCCTAGGTAACTCGATTGGCCAACTATTTTTGTCGCACTAGTTCGTGCTGTTGAAAACAAGAACCATCGATCGCAATTAACCTGATCGTCGTGTGGTTTACCGGGTGATTTTAACAAGTGAAACTGCTAAAATTACCTTATATCTTTAATTAAGTAATCGGCTGATTTACAGTAGGCATTGGAGAATCACCGGAGCGGAATTTTTACAGTTCGACTGTTCAACAAGAGGAGTGGAACAATCTGAAGCTAACGGGTTAGGTGACATTATTTCATTGGTGAAATGCATGGCTTTCTTTATTTAACTTACTTTTACCTTGTTAGTTTCGATTTGTTAGGACACCTGGGACGCAGAAGTAAAATGCTCTTTTAAAGATGCTTGTGCCCAAAAGAGTGGCAGAGGCTGCTGTCTTTGTGGAGCAGCGAACTAGAGCAAACTTCCCCTAGCCAATTCGTCATGTTGTTCGATACTATTCGACTTCAAATGGAATATTGAAAATAAATATAGACATTATATACTACTATAAAAATTACGAAATGATAAGTAGAGAACAAATTCAAATCACGACCAAAAATATTTATCGATGGATAGCTTTTAACGAAAAACATTCTGAAAACCTTTCTGAGATTTTCCGATTATTTGTAATTTCATTATACACGGGCGCGCGTTGCGTCTAGGGTAAAAATGCGCCTTTAAAAACCGACATGTTTGGCCACCCCACAGTGTTTTAATATGTTTTATCGAAAGACACTTGTTATTTGGATTTAACACGGTTTCTTCAGCATACCTAGTGAAGCGAATAACATTATCGCTACTCCCCCCTGCTAGTCCAACGCAATTTACAGTAGCTGGTGTCAAATAACATGCGTGAGCTAGTCGCTCGTCATTTTGTAACGATGTAATGGTGACCTTAATTACAGACGACGGCGACGGCTACGACAACGCCACATAACAACAGGTTTAGTTAGCAAAGCTAAGAAACAATAGCTCTGCACGCCTCGCACGTGCGTTTTACATTTTGATACATTTCTTTGCTGTTCTCGTCTTGACAACGACGTGAAATGATCAAATTTGATGTCACGTGGAGGAGGTGAGCACCTGATGGTGAATTTTAAATTTTCTGTCTGAATATCCACACCGTTTTCACCAATTTTATTTTTGGAATGTGGACACACCCTTTCCATGCCGGGCGATTTGGAGTAATCGCAGAATTATGACAGTGTAACGGGAAAAAATATTTCTAGACAACATTCTCGTCGTCTTTGCATAAAAGGGAGCTTAAGCAAGCTCGTTTCTGAGATGCAGATGTTAACCTGAAGAGAAAACTTTGCGTTCCAGGACAATAGTGTTTCCGAGAATTTTTTACTAATCATCTCTAATGAAGAAACGATACTTAGCAACGTAAATGTGGTTGTGTGAAGACAAGATTAAAGGAAAACAGCTCACTTCCGGTTGACGGACGCTTCTCAAAAACGTGTGTGCGTAAGCTCCATTGTCCCTTTCGGGAAGTACGACAATTAGAAAATTTATGGTGGGTGAAGACTCATTTTGGAAAAGAGAAAAGAACAACTGAAAAACTCGACTGTTTTGTCAATCAAAAGCGAGTAGATTGTACAGTGGATTGTTGACGAACGTTTGAGCAAGAATGGAATAAAAAAGCACGTTCGGATTTCTCAAGAAGAGAGTTGCTTTGTTCGCAGATACTCTATAAGCTCGTCAACCGAAAAATGTGTGACTTTCAGCTGCATGAGATCAAAAGCTAAACTTGTCTATCCAAATGAAAATATTATAGAAGAAATGTTGAAGAAGGAACTTCTTCATGAAAAACACACGGAAAAATAGGGGCGTTTACAGTTTGTGTTTCTCTTTTAGTGATTCTCTCTTCGCGGCAAAGTCCGCTGACTTGTTTATCGCATTGGTCTCCGGGGAATTCTCTCTGTTATGCTAATGACTTAAACTTCGCTTTTGTACGCTGATTGTCATAGCCCAGTTTCGATGTATTAAAATTTAGTCCTGAAGAAAAGGCATCATCTCCAGTCTCTGGGGAATAAACTCATACAAATCCTTGTATTTATTCCCCTGATCCTCGAGATGATGCCTTTTGTTTAGGACTGAATTTTAATATTATAGGAATTGGTCTATTAAGTCCAGATCGAAAGCATTGCAGTCTAACTAGCTTATAAGAATGTCCGTTCAGGAAAAATAAAAAATAAAAAAACCTTGAAGTTAAAAGAGCGAGAACCGATGCACAGAATTACCTCGTGCCAGGATTGTGGCATTTTTTTTCCTTTATCCTAAATGTCTTAACTTTACAACAACATCAATCAACTTTTTTGGGTTCATATCTTGTTGTTTCCAGCCTCCACAGCAATGATGCTGGGGTACCAAGCCTCCTATTCCAGGACTTCTTGTGATCTTTTTTTAGGTTTTGTTTTTTCAATCCGACCGACCGATCAGGAAACGCATTCGACGCTAAACAAAACAAAAAAACAAAACAAAAACAAAAACAAAAACAACAACAACAACAACACCTTAACAACAACAACAAAAAAAAGAAACAAAAAAAAAAAGAAAAAAAAAAGGGATGGCCAAATAGCGAGTAAGTGCAGGAGCGAAGAGAGAGGGAGAGAAAGAGACAGAAAACAGGCGATTAAAATGTGGAGAAGCGCTTCCCCCAAGTCGTGTGCCTCTTCCATAATCAACGTGCATGGTCTCCGTTTACCTCAGAAATGTATATTAGACTAAGCAGTTAATAACAAATAATCAGAACTGGGGAAACGATCGTTCAAACTTGCCTTACCAGTGTTGGATCGTAGTTCAGTTTATGGGCACATTTGCTTTGCGAACTCTTCCCTTAATTCAGCCGGTTCAATGAATTTGATTATATTAATTACATTAGCATCTTTGTCTTCTAGTTGTTCAATTTCCAAGCTCCAAGTGCTATTCCGTGGTATCTAATCACACATAAGAGATCCTCGGGCTCGTCCATATTCTCATATTTGGGACGTATTAAAATATTTAAAGATTTAGAAAATACCGAGTGCGAACAAAAATGCATAATTTTTTCAGCTAAAAGATGCCCATTCTTGTCCCCACAATCCGCTTTAATTTTCTTTTGGTCAACGCGACTGCGCGTATTTTTGGCTGCTGCCAGAATCCTTGTTCTTGGCGCTGACCAAAAGAAAAGCGGACTCTGGGGATGAGAATGAAAGATGTCCTTTGAATTTTTTTTTTAACCTTTTCGTGACGAATATTGGAGAGACTCAGCATCGCGTCTTTGGCAAATGGTAAACGCCAAGCTAGAGTTCGTATTGGCTAAAAGTCAAGTAAGGGTGCTTGATTTTTTGCAAATTCATTGCCTGTTAGGTACAGATATACAGATATCATGAACGTGTGAGCCTACTGGCGTGAGTTGAGTATATAGATAATGATGAGGGGATACAGATAACGAGGAATTGCTCGAAAGGGAGACAATTTCCCTGCTTTCTATTTCCCTTAATTATTACCCAGATTTGGCCTCAATTCAGTAAATTAAAATCAAGTGCAAAAGGTTTTTTTGGTCCCAAATGTTACCATGACCTATTTCAGTTGTATTTAACTCAATAGAGATTTTTCCTCACCGAAACTAAAAAAACGCTTTTTCAATCAATTTGAAGATATTTAATTTTTCAATTCTTTTTTTGATACTTAAGTATATTTAGCTATCGAGTAAATGGACCATTTTACAGTTGTGTGCTTAGTTACCTGGCCTTTGAATGAAAGTGAGGCTGGAGTTGACCTTGCTTTGATAGAATCCTCACTGCTTTTCTTATGTTAATGATGTTGTTCTCATGCTAATTAGTAGGAATTTACATAAGAAAAGCATTGAGGTTTCTATCAAACCAAGATCAACTCCAGCCTCAATTTCACTCAAAGGCCAGGTAACTAAGCACACAACTGTAAAATGATCCATTCAAAGACACTCCACTTTAAAACTGGTTCTGAAATTAGCAATTCAAATGAAACACAACATCGGTGAAATCCAAAAACTTTAATTAGAGTGTATTACACTCCAACCAATTGCAGCGGAGTCCATTGTAGCTCATTGTTTAAAAACAATGAGCCATAATGGACTCCGCCGCGATTGGTTAGAGTGTAATACTTAATATAGATACTCTTTGCCTTTTAAAAGAACCCTTTTTATAAGAACGTTAGTTTCAGGATTTAGATGCGTCATGTTTCCTACCGTGTACAACCTCCATTTTTGTTTGTCCCGATCACTGAAATCTTAAATAACGCAGGAAATTAACATAAAACATTAAGGAACCAATCGGAACAGGCAACCAGCTCATATAATAATAATAATAATAATAATAATAATAATAATAATAATAATAATAATAATAATAATAATAATAACGCTGCGAACCAGCGAGGACAGCCATGTACATTTGTATGCAAATTCGACTACCCCAGCTGCAACCACTTGGTCATTGTGTGTTCATTTGCATTGGGCGTCGTCCTCGTTTGAATCACGGCAGGCGTGACTCAGTAGCGAATCGTTCCTCTATCGACTCCGTTTTTCAGATGGCTTCAGAAATCTTATGTCGTGCTGATCTCGGGTTGTTCTAGCGGGATTGGACTCGATACCGCTTTGCATCTCGCGAAAGATCCCGAGAAACGCTTCAAGGTTTACGCCACAATGAGAAATCTGGAGAAGAAAGGAAAACTCGAGGAACATGGAAAGGAATATCTTGGAAAAACATTGGTCATCGAACAGATGGATGTATCCAGGGACGAATCGGTCAAGAACGCTGTGGAAAAAATCATCGAAACCGAAGAGCGAATTGATGTATTGTGTGAGTATTTGGCTCATTTGGTGCAAACGGGATCTTTTGTTGTTGTGGTCATCTTATTTGTACGAGTTTAACTTAATTTATACTTAAGTCAGTGCTTTCTGTACACTTACACACCCCAAATTCAGTGGATGGAGCTTTCCCAGGGCTATTTCGCTCTGAGTAAGCGGACTTCTGATTGGCATTTGCTCCGTCATGTGATTTTCGGAAACATTTTCCCAGTTGCATTAATTGAGTAGCTGCCATTTAAAATCATAATGGGACAAGTGGAACGAATACGTGACGACACACTTCGTGAACATATACAATACAATACAATACATACTTAATTGACCGCTCCTCATAGGGGCTTTTCAGGGCCAATGAAATACAACGAAACGACAGAACAGAACAACAACAACAACAACTGCAAGAGCAAATATCGGTTGGAACCAAAGCATGACAACAGAATTTGTTTAACTCAACTCAATTCAGTATTACAAGGATACAGACTGAATATCAATAACATAAACAATTGAAGCGTATAAAAGAATTAAAACGAAATAAGTATAACATGTGCAAGGAGTGAATTGGGTCATCCAAATAGCAGTAGCTAATGGAGTGATGATCCCACTGAAATACAGGCCCCAGTTTTTCAAGCGACGGAGAGCGTTATCCACCGGATAAAGTCATTGCACTATCCAACGGAAAGTGATTTATCCGGTGAATAGCGTTATCCACCTTTTGAACAACTAGAGCCAGTACAACATAAGCGTTAGTGATGACATCTACTTTCTGGTTGGAAAGGCTTGAGAACTCAATTTCAAATCCAGAAGGCCATAATAGTTTACAAATCTTTAAATGGTTTTTGTTCATAACAGTTACTTTGACTAAACTAATTAATTGTTCTAAAAAAAGACCACCAATATCAACCAAGCTAATTTAACAATACTGATGAAACCCTTTTTTCACGAATACCGTAAAAACCGATCAGTTTAAAAATTCAAGTTAAGATTAGAGATTTGGACTCTCTCGGATCACAGCCCAGGCTGTTCCAAAGAATTGCTACGCTATAGGAGCGTTAGCTAAAGCTATTTTTCATATGGTTAGTTCGCTGGAACGGAACAACATATAACGGTTCACAGAGTCCCTTAGGGAGTAGTCTAAGAGTGTTTCATTACGTTTAATTTCGAGGATAAATATTCACGTTTTAAACGTAAATTTTAATTTTTGTATATTTCTGATGAATTTTTACCGTGTCTAAATAAAGAAGTATGAACTATGAGCCTTAATAAACTTTGTAAATAATATGACTGTTAAGCGTGGAAGCCGTGAGAGAACTACGAAAGAGAGAGAGAGAGAGAGAGAGAAAGCCGGAGAATTTAATTTAGTAAAAGTGGCGGGCAAAGTATTCCACAGGTGAGAACCAGTCAGATTCAAGGAGCTTAAACCATGTTGGGAAGCATTGTGTTTTTGCACTTGGGATTAGTCTTTATTTGGAGTTGGTTTGTTTTCTGTCTTTTGTTTCTTTTGTTTTACGTAATTTCTGCTCCGGTACTTGCAGAAGCTGCCAATTTTATATTAAAACTAATAGTAATCACGGATTAGTAAAGTGCGTTTGATGTCTAGTAAAATAATATCTTTAATTTTTTTGATTGCCCAGAAATAGTCAGGGAAAGTGGACTTGTAGGGTTCTTTTGCAGTACGCAGAGAGAACTTGAATGTCCTGTGAAAAGCAGCCGAGTTGACAAATCACAAGTCGGCATCGTTGCCGACATGAATTGCAATGCGGGGGGCGAATTGTAGTGTCTGTTTCCTACAAAACAAACCACTACATAGCTTTCTGATGTTCTGATAAGTAGCTTTAGTCATACCAAACAAACCATAGATAATTC
>OX421457.1:9891876-9904376 GCA_949126865.1 Montipora capitata | reverse complement strand
AGGCTTTTCAGGGCCAATGAAACTCAACGAAACGACAGAACAGAATAACAACAACAACAACTGTTAAGAATCCCAACTGGCCGGAGGCAAACCAGTTGGATATTTACAAGTGCAGCTGGGAAGTTGAACCAGGGACTACCAGGAACAAATTCAACCCGTGGTTAGAGCGGCTCTTGAACCCGGGATCTCCGGATCTCAAGGCAAGCGCCCTAACCACTGGGCCATACTGCCTCCTGCTGTACAATTGAATAAGATCCGTTGCATGCCACAATCAGTCGCTTCTCCGTGGAGAAACAAATGATAACGTAAAATGATCCACCGTTGCTCTCCAGGTGTGCATTAATCGAGCCAGGCCCTGTTGCGTCATCTTTTCGAGAAAAACTGGGAACGCTCGCTGAGAGTTTTGACAAGGCAAAACCGGATGAGGAGACCTTGGAACTGATGAAAGCCTTTGGAGAGACACTTGGCAAGAGAGTAGCCAGCACAGACCAAACTGGAGAAGAAATCGCCAGAATGGTCGAAGAAATTATTTTGAGCAAGAAACCCAAATTGCGCTATCCCCCCAACTACAAATATAATCCCGATGAAGTGGCAGTTAAATATTCTGATGTTCCTGGTGAAGGGTTGGCGAATATGCTCAAGAAGAATTACTTCGAATAAGGAGAAGAATGATCATATCCAGTGCAGTGAAAGTCAAAATTAAGGCCCGTTTTAAACGTCATATTTTACATGTGCCGAATCTAATGCAAATGAGTGAAAACAATAGATTTTTCTCATTTGCATTAGTTTCGGCACATGTAAAATGCGACGTTTTAAACAGGCCTAAGTTAAGGAATGTTATATGAGTTTTTTTGTGCATATCGACAAATTAAAGAAATGTGATTGTCATATGACTGCTACTTGAAATAAATTGAAATAAATAAATTGTCTGTCCCAACGTTGTAGTCATCATGAGAAGAAAGAAGTCGGCTGGCAACTCCACTGATGTAAAAAAGATAACTTTAACCCCGGAGGAAACTCTGTTTACACTCAAATTTGATTAATTGACATGAAGAATCTTCACACAACCGGAGCTAAATTAACCTGGTTATGATTATTGCTACTCCTTCTAGACGGGATGCCTGTCCATCGCGAAGTTATATAATAGCGTCAACATAGGTTAAAAAATTACACGCGTGAGCTGTTCGCACGTCATTTCGGAACAATGCTGAGACGTTTGATCATTTGAAAATGTATGATGAGTGAATGCGTGGTAAATTTATGGAGATAAAGTAAAAAGAGAAAAGAACAATCGAATAACTCAACTGTTATGTGAACCAAACGCAAGTGGATTGTACGGTGAGTTGTTGTCACCCGTTTGAACAAGAGTGCAACGAAAAAAACGCACATTTAGATTCCTTAAAAGCAGAAGCCTCTTTAATTTGCAGTAATCCATTAGCTATGACAGGAATGGATACTCCAAAATAAGGTGAGACAGTTCGTGACATGTTACATGACAACAGAAATTACGTAAAACAAAAGAAACAAAAGACAGAAAACAAAACCACTCCAAATAAAGATTAATCCCAAGGGACCAAAAACACAATGCTTTCCGGTACCTGCAGCAGTGATCTCTAGTGATTAGGGTCAAGTGCTGACTGGAAATAGTTAGCTTTCATAAATTGTTCTGGTGAGGCTCTCTTTTCACAGATTTTTTTTAACTTAGTAAAACTTTAGTACTGAAGATCGTTTGGCACTTTATATACACAAAACTGAATGTCTCACCTTATTTTCGAGTATCCATTTTAGTCACAACTGTCATCTATTAGCTCGTTAACATTGCGTGACGTAAGCCAGTATTTTCTTTCAATTGCCTCGAATGATGCACACTGGACAAAAAATATTGGCCAAAAATGTTAAAACGATTAGCTCGTCCTTAACATATGAAGTGATACCCACATCTAGTACGTAGCTTCGTCTCTATGTGACAGCATCACTTTATTGTTCTGGACAGTATTTTTGCTTGATAATATCTACAAATTTATATCCTTCTGGATCAGTAAATTTAGCTTTAACCTCTTCAATGTAAAAATCTTTGTTAGGCTGATAGAGTAAATCCATATTTTCAGAAAGGATTGTTTTTTTGGACAACTTCGGCAATGGGCCCTTTGCAGGATCGTGATCACATGGTACAAAAACCGCCATACTGAAACGCAAATTGCCCACTGGGACATCTAAAACAAATAAAATTTAGATTAACTTGCTTTGTTTTAGATGTCCCAGTGCGCAGTTTGCGTTTCAGTATGGCGGTTTTTGTACCATGTGATCACTAACCCGCAAAGAGCCCATTGTTGGCGATGTTTATAATACTGTTTTCGCTAATAAGATTTTTACTCTTTCCAGGATTCCCTGCCTTATTTGGCTTGTCTTCAGGTCAGCGGTTGTTACATCAATATTCTTGGTTCATTTTACCAACTACTACTCAACCGGACTAACATAACAATAATATTTGAGCGCGTTGGCCAGCCAAGTCACTTGGCTCCTCAGGCGTTTTTGAACTGAGCTCTATGGGTAGAGCATCTGACGGGTGATTTGGAGGGGTTTTTTGATTTTAAGCCAAACACAAATTTATCACCAACGCGATGCTAAATCTCTATAACATTCCTTATGAAAACGTTCGCAAAAATTAGCACTAACACTTGAGGGCATCTTTTAGCAAAAAGTATGCATTGTTATTCATATTCGATATTTTTATATCTCTTTAAGTATTCAATATGTTTCAAATACTAGAATGTGGCGCCCGAGGATCTACTTTGTGTGATTAGATACCGAGGACAAGTAATGTTTGTTTAGTACTCAATTAAAGTTACAGTGTACTTTAACTTTACAGCGCTTGGAAATTTGACAACTTGAAGACAAAGATGCTAGAGCGAGTTTCAATCGAGTGTCGTAAAACCAAAACCAAAGTAATTACTTTGGCCAATCAAAAGAGACGACGACAATCCAGTAAACCAATCAAAACTCGAAGTAATTACACGTAGCCGACACAAAGCACAAGCCACGATTGGTTTTGGTTTCACTTGTGATTGGTTGAAAAAGTGCCGCAAGAAATTTGAAACAATCACTGAGTGGAGTAATGCAAAACCATAGCAATTCACTAATTACTTTCGACACTCAATTGAAAATCGCTCTAATCCAGTCTAAACTAATCTAATCCATCAAACCAAATGAATCAAGGGAGGAGTTCAAAAAGCTACTGTGGTCAGATGCACTTCACTACCATCATAAAATGGCACATCAAGTTTAAACGATTGTTTCCCCAGATCTTATTATTTGCCAGATTTACGTCCTGAGTACTATTAATTACTTAATCTAATACGCATGTCTAGGGTAAACGGAGACCTTGCGCGGTGATTATTGACTGAGAGGCACCAGCTTCTCTAAATTTTAATTGGGCAAGCTGCGCACTAACCTTTGGGCTGCTTGTGGTTTATGGAGTATGCGGCCCGGGCAGTTGTTTGTTCCGAGGCCTGAAATCTTAACAAATAACTCCGAGTAGTGTTTCAGAGCTCCAAGCTTTTAAAGGCTGCCGTATACGATTAACATAAAACATTGAGGAACCAATCAGGATAGGCAACCATCTGAGAGGTCCCATGTTTTATGAGTCAATAAATCAATGAGTCAATGAGTCATAGTCATGCATGAGTCAATGAGACTCACAGTCAATATAGTAATAATCTATTGATTAAACCTAAGCCCTCGTTTCAGTAATTAGGCCTAGGCACTCTCTGAAATTTTAGCGTTCATTTTATGGTTTGGTTAACTGCACTAACTCATTAACTCATTGACTCATTGACTCATAAATAGTGTACACTCACCATCTGAATGTTTAATAACAAACGTGGTGAACCAACGAATACGGCTCTGGGCATTTGTATGCAAATTTACTACCCTGCAACCACTTGGTCATTGGGTTTTATTTGCATTGGGCGTCGTCCTTGTCTGAATCACATCAGGCGTGACACAGTAACAAATCGTTTCTCTATCGACTCCGTTTTGCAGATGGCTTCTGAAGTCTATGTTGTGTTGATCTCGGGTTGTTCTAGCGGGATTGGACTGGATACCGCTTTGCATCTCGCGAAAGATCCCGAGAAACGCTTCAAGGTTTACGCCACTATGAGAAATCTGGCGAAGAAGAAAGGAAAACTCGAGGAACATGGAAAGGAATATCTTGGAAAAACTTTGGTCATCGAACAAATGGATGTATCCAGTGACGAATCGGTCAAGAACGTTGTCGAAAAAATCATCGCAATCGAAGAGCGAATTGACGTACTGTGTGAGTATTAATTTGGCTCATTTGGTGCAAATGGAATCCATTAATTGTTGTTGTGTTTTTTTGTATGATTTCTACCCTAATTCATACTTCAGTCAGTGTTTGTACACGCCAATTTCAGCGGATGGAGCTTTCCCGGTGCTACTTCGCTCTGGGTAAGCGGACGTTTGCTTGGCATTTGCCCCGCCATGTAAAATTCGGAAACATTATCCCAGTCCCATTATCCTCTCCCGCTGTCATTTAATATCGATGGAACAAGTGATCAAATACGTGACGACACATTTTGCGAACATCTCGCAAGAGCAAATATCGGTGGTAACCGGAGCATAACAACAAAATTTGTTCATTTAACTCAAACAAAGATAAAATTAACATAAGAAACAAATTAAAGTAAAAGAAGTATAACATCTACTAGATGGAGTGAGTTGGCTCATCCAAATATAATAGCAGTGGCTAATCGAGTGGATGATCCCACTAAAATACGGTATAACATTCAGCTGAACATTAACATCAGTGATGAATTCTATGTTTAGATAAAAAGTATTTAATTTCTTCATACACTAGCCTTATTAATTAAACAATACAAAAATTAAAATATAATAATAACCGTTAAGCATGTAGTTATTGAGCTGAGATTACGAAAACTGAGAGAATTTAATTTTTAGCAAAAACCGAGCAAAGAACTCCATAAGCGAGAAACAGTCAGCTTTAAGGAGCGTAACCATATTAGGAAGTATTAACTGGTCTTTATAAAGACTGCAAATCGGAAGACTGACGTGTCGAATAACGGTGAACAGAATCCTTAAAAAGAAGAAGTCAGCTGGAAGCTAAGTATTCATTGAAATTATTATTGAGATGGTATAGTTTTTGTGACTATTGATAAGCAGGGGAGCAAGGGTTAGTTTTGGCAATAAACGAATTTTCTGCCCTTGGTCTGTTATCAAAAAGAGCGAATTGGCAGAAAGCCTTTGGGGCGTGAGTGAAACAACGCAATCTCCAAGTTGGGGCGCACAGTGGTTTTTTATGGCTTCTTTGTGATCATGCTTTAGTTATGATTCCTTTTCGAAATCATGTGCTTGGTGAATCGCACATTTAATGAGAAATTAAGAACTCAGTTCCGATAATTCCAAAAAATTTTCCTTTTCCTTGTGCTTGCGCGAGGTTATGCTTGCCTTGTATTAAAACGGGGTGTTGGTGTTGGTTTTGTGTTGGATGTTCCTCCAATGAAAAAGACCCGTTCCAGATTCTAGTCACATTGCCACGTTGTAAGGCCGGGTAGAACATGTAAGCAGTGAATCTTATACAATACATACTTAATAGACCGCTCCCCATAAGGGCTTTTCAGGGCCAATGAAACACAACGCACAACGAAACGACAGAACAGAACAACAACAACAACAACAACAACAACAACTGTTAAGAATCCCAACTGGCCGGAGGCAAACCAGTTGGCTATTTACAAGTGCAGCTGGGAAGTTGAACCAGGGACTACCAGGATCAAATTCAACGAGTGGTTAGAGCGGGTCTTGAACCCGGGATCTCCGGATCTCAAGGCAAGCGCCCTAACCACTGGGCCACAGTGCCTCCCCTCCCTACTGCATCTTCGTGTGCTTGTGCTTGAGTTATGACTCGTTTTCACTTGACACGAATCTCTTGTGCTTGTGCTTGCGTCGGTTGTGAAAACCAGGCTTAACTCTCTACGTGTTTCTGCCCCTGCAATTCGCCGGACTCTTTCTCCAGCTGGAAGCTAACATTGGAAAAAATAACATAAAATATGTGGTAACGACTTTCCGCAAATGTTTTACCTTTTCAATAACTCTTCATTCAACAGTTAACAACGCTGGATATGGCATTTTCGGCGTTTTAGAGACTATACCAGTGGAGAAGGCCAAACAACTGTTTGACGTGAATTTTTTTGGAGTTCTCCGGGCCATTCAAGCCGTTCTTCCTTACATGAAAAGAAAGAGAAGCGGTTTGATCCTCAACAACAGCAGCGTCTTTGGTCTTGTGGGAGCGCCTTTCTACGAGGTGTACAGTGCGTCAAAGTTTGCTTTAGAGGGTTTGATAGAATCGTTGGCTCCAACTTTGCTCTACTTTGATATCAGGTTAACTGCTTTGAGTAAGTTAAAACAAATACAACAATAACAAAAGATGGCTGGTGGGAAGGGATAAGCTCGAAAGACCGTTTTCCCCATTTTTTTAATTACCCTAGGATCTAGCGTGAGGACATGACGCTGATGCTCCTCCAAACTAGGGATTAGGGATCTTAAAATCTACGTCGGCGACGTCGACGTGAGCGTCGTCAAACAATTTAGCATTACGATATCTAGAGTCTTTCGCAATATTTGTCTTCGTCACTACAATAGACCATTTTCGAATTCTCGCGGCTGGACTGGATCTAGCATGAAATGGAGGCTAATGCGGGGAAATTTTTCAAATGCTAATTAATTTACCCGCATCAGCCTCCATTTCATGCTAGATCCAGTCCAACCGTTAGAATACGAAACTGGCCTATCGAAAGTGGGCGTAGTATCCTAAAACATCTGGGAACATTATGACCATCTCCCAACGTCAGTGGCTTCATAGCTCAGTTGCACCGGAATCGCACCGGAATCGCGAGGTCACGGGTTCAAACCCCGTTGAAGTCCTGAATTTTTCAGGCTTCTCTACGCAATTGCAATAATTGCGTTGATAACTGCGAGGATCATAGCTTCACTTGTTTTAATATCTGCAGTTCATATATGATCCATTTCATATATCATTTCATCATTTACGTTTCTGTTATTATTGTTTCCAGGCGTTGCCGTCGACAAAGCCGTCGTTCTTTCTAAAATTCCCAACAATTCGAAGTGTGGACGTCACTGGCCAATTGCCTGCCACAATAGGTGGTTTGCAACCAATCTACTGATGGTTTGCATCAGACGTCACGGCGGCCATGTTGGTGTACAGAACAATGGGAATTTGACTATATTTTCATGCAAAACTTGCGGAGCCATTTTCTATTGCTTTGTACACCAACATGGCCGTCTCATCACGTGGATGCAACCCAAGAATAGAGACACAGATAACAATGCTGCAATATACAATTGCTGGTGGACGAACAAAAGGAGCTAATGATGAGATATTTTTTGTTTTCGTCCACCAACATGGCGGCGATGACGTAACGTGAAAACCTTCAATTAGTCGCTTCTCCGTTAGGGACCAAATGGTAATGTCAAATGCTCTATCGTTGCTCTCCAGGTGTGCATTAATCGAGCCAGGCCCTGTTGCGTCGTCTTTTCGAGAAAACTTGAGCACCCACATAAAGAGTTTCGACAAGATGAAAGCAGATGAGGAGAGCTTGGAATTGATCAAAGCCTTTAAAGCAAAAGCTGGAAAGAGGGTGGCCAGCTTTGAGCAAACCGGAGACGAAATCGCCAAAATGGTGGAGGAAATCATTTTGTGCAAGAATCCTAAACTGCGCTATCCAACGAACGACAAATATAATCCCGATGAAAGGGCAGCCAAATATTCTGATCTTGCTGGTGAAGGGTTAGTGAATATGCTCAAGAAGAATTACTTCGAATAAGGAGAATGATCATGTCCAATGTAGTGATAATCAAACCTTGACTTATCGCAAGATTAAGTTAAAAATCGAGAAAGAAGTCCGATTGTCATATGATTATCACTTGACATAAATTATTGGTCTGTCTCAAAATTTTAGTCATCATTAGTAAAGGAAAAGTAACACCTAGGGCTGGTTACTCGAAACCTATTCCGTTAGACAAGAGATATCAAAGCCTATAGGTTTCCGCTAACCATTCTTCGAGCATCATGATCTTTTCTCTAAATCAACGATCATCGTTAAATGATAATTTGCTTTGAATTTACAGTTATCGTTATTTTAGGACACTGTCCCAGGACTTGTGGTAGCAGAGAAAATACGGAAATAAAAACATCATATCCGTGGATTGGATTTGAACCCGGAGCCTCTACTTTGTAGGAACCACTTCTTTCCGCTTCGCCACTGAAGATCAAGACCGCATTTTCAAAGAAAAAATATTTAAGTCTCCCATAGAACATCGCTGCTGAAGAATTATTAGGCCTAAGCTAGATTAATAATTTAGGCAGATTTAACTATTATGGGGTGATGTGATCATAGGCCTTTGATTTTAAAATGTTTAGCTTCGTCGTGAACTTTGGAAACCGACCTTCTCCAGTGTTTATTATTGCTTGTTGTCGAGTGATGATACAGCATTATCAAATAGTGTTTAAACATTGTCCCTGACCAGCTAGCGGTGGTTAGGTGACAGGTTAATCACCATTCCCAGGTTCGAGTCCTATGTCAATTGGGCTGTCTTTTAAAAAAATATATGACCATTTCTCATAATCCATATTAAAACTTCCTCTTTTTCTTCAGATTTTGAAAGTGCGTTTGCTTAACACCTGAATTCATCATTTTTGCAAATCTCACAATGCAGTTCATTTGGGAGGCGGGGGCGGGGGGGGGGGAGGGGAGGGGGGTTATTTGTATTAAAACAATGGAACAATGGATATCCAGTTCACTGATCACTGAAGCATGATACAATCCCAAGAATAAATACCTTGTATTGTTTTTATGTCAAAGAACCCCCAAAACGTATTGCATTATGGGATTGAGAATATAGTCTATGGCAAAATTCTGAGGTTTGATTTTTATTCAAAAGGCTGTTTACTTTGAGTGTAAGTTTGAATTTCACGGCCCGCCATTGCTCACATTCAAAACTGGACCTCAGAGGGTTTGATCTAGGGAGTGACGTCATTTACTCACTTGCTTAAGATTTCAGCGTGTAAATGCAGCTTATTATATATATGCAAAAAGCTTGAAAGCCCGAAAATCTCGTGCTGCATATTAATTCGGGTTTACCTCGGTGTAAAAACCTGTGAAACTTTTCCTTTGTTTTGTTAGCGGTTATTGTTTGATGTTTTTTTGCCCTTTTGTTTTTCTTTGTGTTACGTCATCTGTAAGTTTCACAGGTTTTTACACAGGGGGTGAGCCATTAATTCAGCCGTGTTTTCACGCAATGCGTTCTTAAACTGGTGAGTCTTTGACGTCATTTTCTCCCCGATCCAGCCCTCAAAACTTTAAAGGGAACCTCCACTAAAACAACAAAATACTCTTAAACCACAGAACAAAATGTTAACAATTAAAATTGTTCAAACTTTTTCCAATGAAAGCATTTGTATTCGAAAAAAAAAAAGAATTTCAAAAAGGCTTGTTTTGACTTTCGAATTTCCTGGGCGCCGCCATCTTGAGTAATGGTGACGTGTCGTGGTTGCCCTATTGTTCTGACACAGAGAGCGTTTGATCTGGAACAATAGGGCAACCACGACACGTCACAATTATTCAAGATGGCGGCGCCCGGGAAATTTGAAAGCCAAAAAAGTTAAAGTAAAGTAATGGACGACCATTAAATAGGAAAATTCCAGTTAAAATAAACAGGAGTCTGTTTTAAATCAAGGCGTAAATCTTGGGTCACTAAGTGTTGAGTTAACTTAGTTTTGAAATTCAAAGAAAAAGAAGAACTTTATTGCTGCGTACGTAGGAAAGGCAGGAAATGTGTGGTGAGTGAAGGCTCAATTAATTGCTGGATAAAGTATCAAGAGAAAAGAACAATTAAAGAACCCAACTGTTATGTGAACGAAAAGCAAGTGAATTGTACAGTGAGTTGTTCCCGCAAGTTTGAAATAGAATGGAATGAGAAAAAGCACGTTTAGATTTGTTAAAAACAGTAGCCTCCGTGATTCGTAGTAATTTTATTACCTCGTAAAGATTGCGTGACGTAACCAAGCATTTTTTCTTTCATTTGTTTGCGAATGCTCAACAAAAAAGATTGGCCAAAAATACTAAAACGACTAGCTCGTCCTTAACGTAGAGTGATATCCAAATCTATCTAGCTTTGTTTCTATGTGATAGCATCACTTTATTTTTCCGAGCAGTACTTTTGCGTGATAAGATCTACAGATTTATTTCCCTCTGGATCAGCAAATTTTGCCTTAACCTCTTCGATGTAAAAATCTTTGTTAGGCCGATAGCGTAAGTCCGTATTTTCAGAAAGGATTATTTGTTTGACAACTTCTGCAATTGCTGGCGATGTTAATACTGCTTTCGGTTCAAATACGCTTCCCAGCCTTCCCAGCATTCCCTGCCATAGTTCGCGTGTCTTCGGGTCAGCGGTTGTTACTTCAATATTCTTGGTTCTTTCCGCATTTGCTTCTCCGACAGCTGAGGCAACCGGTCCTGGTTCAAGCAGTGTACACCTGTTTACAACAAAAATGAATGAATAAATGAATGAACGAATGAGCGAGTGAATGAATGAATGAACGAACGAACGAACGAACGAATGAACGAACGAAATGGAAGAATGGATGAGTGAGTGGAGGGAAGAAAGGAAAGGGATGAGGGATGAGTCAGTAAGTACGTAATTACATGAGTCATTGAATTAATGCACGAAGGAATGTGCTAAATGAATGAGTCAGTGAGTGAATGAGAGAGTGATCGATTCAGTGAAAGAGTAAATAAATGAATGGAAAGCCTACATCCACGACCTGGCTCAACAGGTGTTTTGTAGCTCTATGGGTGGAACAGCTGAGGCGTGTTTTGGAGGTCTAAGGTTCGAATCCTACCTACGATTCTGATTTTTCAGTTGTAGGGTCGTCTGATGCCAAGCAACTACAGTATTATCTTTCTCACATTTGCATTGCATCATCTTCAACCCAAAGCTGCATTTTAACAATTGAAACAGTTTGCATAAAATAATCATTTTGCAAGCAACTTAGGAACTTAGGTTTATCAGTACCTTATACTAAACTGCCGAAGTGTAGGAACCAATGACTCCGTTAGCCCTTCCACAGCAAATTTAGATGCACAGTAGATTTCAAAGAATGGAGTGCCTATGACTCCAAAGATGCTTGAGTTATTGATAATGTGTCCGCTCTCCTTTGCTTTCATGGTTGGTAACACTGCCTGTATCACTCGCAAAGTGCCAAAGAAGTTGATCTCAAAAGTTTCCTTTGCTAAGTCCATTGAGACACAGTCAAAAACTGACATGAGAGGAACTCCAGCATTGTTGACTTTAATATCAAAGAAAATACTATCTCTGAATTCCTGGTTTACTAATAAAATTGATTATTTTAGAAACAAATCATCCCATTTAAAATGATATTATGAGAAAAGGAAAAAAACACAAAGAACCAAGGTGGGGCACTGGGTTACCCTTTGCCAAATATAAGCAAATAAGTTTCAAATAAGAAGAAACAACTGCACCAGGAAGTAAACGAAGCTGTGGTTCAGTGGGCTCTGAAAATGCAAGACCGCAACACCAAGAAGTCCACTGCTTTACCCTTTGTAAGATCTAGAGAAATTCCTGGATGACAGGAATGCCCCTTCTGCGACATCGGAAATAACTAACCACGCATGTTACACTCACCATAGATCCATTTATTTCCTCTGGGCAATAAATTTCATTTACGTCCCACCGAGTTAATCGACAAGTGTTGTGAAAAAAAAAGCCTATTGTTAATCGTCCATAACCTTGAAAAGTACTCTTCCTTGTAATACCTCTGTCCGGTTATTGCAACTCAATCACGCGCCGACATACAACGATCTACCACCAGCCTTTTGCATGGATTGCGTGAGCTATTTACAAAAGGTCACATAATCTATTGTCGCGTGTTGTGACCAGGCCCCAGTTGTTCAAACGATGGATAGCACTATCCGACGGATAAATCACTATCCAGTGGATAACTCAATTGGTTTTGCTAGTGTTTGTCAGCTGGATAGTGATTTATCCGGTGGAAAGCGCTATCCATCGTTTGAACAACTGGGGCCAGGACATTACATACTTCCCTGCTAGCAGAGGTGTCTTTTCTTTTGCATTCGCTGGGTTGACGAGTACGTGAGAAGAGACCTCAGTCATGGGTCGAAACTCGCTCTGATCCAACCGCCCGCAAGCCCCATGATATGTTTGCTGACTGTGACTTGAGCCCACTGTGTCCCACGCATTCCTTTACAGTAATTCCGCACTTGCTAAGTTAGCCCACACAACTTGAAGTATGACGTAAGGATTCGGTCGCTAAGTAACCGCCGTGCATGCTCAACACAGTGAATTTCGACCCATGGCAGAAGTCTCTTCCAGGGGTTTCAATAACTTCTGAAACAGCCGTCCAT
>OX421457.1:9879376-9884376 GCA_949126865.1 Montipora capitata | reverse complement strand
AGATATTTCTTCACAGTGAGATTTTGTCGTTCGTGTTCTGATTGGCTACATTTAGAATTAGTACGAATTTTATTCACAATGATTTTCGTGGATAAATCTCAGTACCTATGAAATAAAAACGGATTCCACCTGAGAAATGATTTTACCGTCAACATAAACAACAAAACGAATTAAAACGAAAATTTTGCTCTAGAGTAAACGTAGTCTTAGATAACGAACCTGGCCCCAGTTGCTGGAAGGGTGGATAGCGCTACCCATTAGACAAATCACTATCCACTGCATAACTCAACTGGTTTTGCTAGTGTTTATCCACTGGATATTGATTTATCCGGTGGATAGCGTTATCCACCTTTCGAACAACCGTAGCCTGATTTTCCGTGAGCGATCGTAACTCTGACAATAACACTGGAACCACGAGGCCTTTCAATAATCACATCTGCCGCGATTGGAAGGCATGGGGAAATCAAAAATATGCTGCACCCTGTAGGCAATTCTACCTAAAAGAAATTCCCGCAGATCAGAATAAATGTCCAGTTACAGAGTGCGTAAGAATCTAGTCAATCAGACAAGGAAGCAGAAATCCATGCAAACCTGCGGAATATCAGAGCAAGCTTTTGCAAGCAGTTGGCACAAACCGACTATATCTAGGTTTTTGACCTAATGGTTTCGAGTTGCGTGTCCGCCTGCGCGCTAGCTACGGAGTATTATGCAATCAAAAACTGACGAACTAGTGGGTGGTAAAAGAACAGGTGCCTTCTTTGAAAAAAATCTAATTTTTAAAGCAACATGGCATTAAAACCATCCGATAAAACTGGGGGGAGGGTCGGTTCTCTTACCTCATCCTCTCTTGCCACTTTCTATTCATTTCCGAGTAGCTGGCGCGCGAGATTTGAAGTTTCCAACCACATTTTACAAAAATTAAGGCTAGTAGTCTTTTTGGAACTCTTTTTATTCAACTTGTGTGGTATATATACACCATGAAACAATTAGTCACCTCCACCTCGGTCAATAATTGTTGACCATTGGTGAGTAATTTTCGAATCAAAGGTCTCAAATTCCTGCGGTCCCCTCTTCCTTTGACCCCTTGTCACAGGTAGAGTCGTTCTTAGTTATCGGGACTTCTCAAGTTTCGAGGGTTGTCCAATACTCCGACGTAATGAGATTCATGGCACTTCACAATATACATCACAAAGTGTCCCCCAACCTTAATCGTTAGAAAAATAGTAACAGTTTTGCGAGACTTAAAGAGCGGGACACTTTGTGACACTTTGTGACACTTTGTGACACTTTGTGATGTCTATTGTGACGTACCAGGAATCTCATTATGTAGGAGTATTGGACATGTCCAAGTTTCCGTCGATTGTCTCCATTTTCTTTCAGAAAACTTAACCAAACAAAGTTCTCGTTCACTTTTTCCCGTAAAGCCGATTTTCAAGCATATCAATCGGTTCATTGGATGCTGGATCCTTCAGTTTGGCTGCAATTTCTGGTGCCAAGAAATCAACATTTGTTTGGCAACGAAAGTTGGTATTTTGACCAAGGATGATTTCTTTGACAATGAGCGCAACGTCGTTTGCTTCCAGAGCGGTGGCTACCCATCGGCCCAAATGTTCAGAACAAAGTTTCAGCATATCTTGTGTCTTTTGGTCAGCAGTCGAGATGTCTATGGATTTTCCCCAAGCAATTGAGTTTTCGGCGACTGACGTCTTCACGGGGCCTGGCTCCAGTAAAGTGCATCTATCGTAAGTAATAAAGGACCAAGAAAGTCTAAGATTGAAAACTGTAATTAAAACGTTAGTGAAGCTACTTGCAATTCGCGCGCAAACCTCCGTCAACATACAAGTACATGTATACCTAATCAGATGCACGTAGTGATAAACAACTGCAAGTGTCCCTTCATGACTAAAGGCCAGGCCCCAGTTATTCAAATGATGGATAACGCTATTCGCCGAATAAATCACTATCCATTGGATAAGTAATAGCGAAACCAATTGCGCTATCCAATGGATAGTGACTTATCCGGTGAGTAGCGTTATCCACCTTTCGAACAGCTGCGGCCAAAATAATTGCAAAAATACAGTTAATATATAGTGCTACTATGATAAAAAAAAAACTCATTGCCTTTTTTCCGTGAGATTTTGAACGTGTGTTTGCTTAACACGTGACTGGCAAAATTTAATTACTGCTTTAATTACTTTAATTGCAAGTTTTGGATTATTTTCACGGTCCGCCATTACTCACGTTTAAAACTGACCGACTGGACGTCAGAGGATTTGATCTGGGAAAAGTGACGTCATTTACTAAATAGCTTAAAATTTCAGCATGTAAATCCAGCTTATTTATATGCAAAACACGAGTTTAAAAGTCTGAATGCTTGAAACTTCCGTGCTGCATATTCAGCCGTGTGCACAAGCATTGCTTTCTTAAACTGGTGAGTCTTGAAGTGATTTTCTCCTCGATCCACTCTCTCAAGATTTCAAAGTTAGTAATGGTGGAAATATTTGAAAAACAAAAAACAAAAAGAAAAAAAACAGGTGTCTTTTGAAACAACAGACTTCTGCGCACTGATAGGTTTATTACTTTCAAGTACGAGTAACCGTTATTTTTGTCCTTGGAAGTTTTGCAATCTCGTGCTATTATGAATTTTCTAAATACTGACCCCTCTTGTAATTTAGCAAATGCTACCAAAGAGTGAATAAACATATTATTATTATTATTATTATTATTATTATTATTATTATTATTATTATTATTATTATTATTATCATTATTTATTTATTATTATTATTATTATTATTATTATTATTATTATTATTATTGTTAAATCAAGGATTAGAACTTGGGTCACTTATTGTTTAGTTCTAAAATGCGAAGAAAAAGAAAAGAAAAATAGACTTTTTGGTCCCAGTAGCACTTTTACTGTTTGTGTTTACTTCAGGGGTAAATCCATGAAGTTCATTTCGTTTATTTCTGGAAAGAAGTAATGTTGAAGTTGAAAAGGAAATCAAGAAGGATTTGATTGGTTATCTTCTGGAAAAAAGGTGTGTTTTGTGCACCGTCAAGGCCAAAAATACAGACAAAAACATGAAACAAAAAGACTATCGAGTTTCATAACCATCTCCGTGCATTAGCTACGGCTACATTTAAAGTGCTATGACCAAAAAAAAACATTTTTTTCCTTTTGATTTTAAACCATCATGTAATATTTCTGACAGTTGCAGCTTGCGAAATTGGCAGAAATAGATATTTTGCCGGCACGGACCAGAGGACTCGTACGAGTAGTGAACCGTTAGGGATTTGAATCAGTCTAGGTTCAGTTTTCTTCGCCTACTTTTTTGTTAACTTTTTCCCTTAGCCTCCGTAGGGTAAAGGCACTTTCATAGGGTTTGGAGAATACGTTCCATAATTCCCGAAAAATTTTGGGTTTTCGTATCCGGCAGGTGCCCAGTGTACTTCTCCTGTAACAAGTTTTTAGTAGGCCAGTACTTTCAAGTAAGCTAACATATTATTATGTGGGAGCGGAGCTTGTATGTCCTACATGCCCATGTATCTACACAGTTGTGTTGTGATTGAGTTAGTTGTGTTGTGTCTGATGCGTAGTTGAGTCAAAATTATGTTAAGTAAACAGTAACTGATCGAAGTTTTAAGCCTTGATTTAAAAAAGAAACCTGTTTATTTTAACTAGAATTTTCCTGTTTAATGGTCCGCCATTACTAACTTTAAAATCTTGAGAGAACTGGATCGAGGAGAAAATGAAGTCAAAGACTCAATAGTTTAAGAATGCAAAGCGTGTGTACGCTGCTAAATTAATATGCAGCACGGAGTTTCGGGCTCTCAGACTCTTGTTTTACATATATAATAAGCTGCGTTTGCACGCTGAGATTTTAAGCTAGGGAGTAAATGACGTCACGTTTCCCTAGATACAACCCTCTGAGTTTGGAACGTGAGTGATGGCGGACAGTGAAATTCAAAACTTATACTCAAAGTAAATAGCTTTTGGATAAAAATCAAAGCTTAAAATTTTGCCAGTCAAGTGTTGATCAATCACAGTTTCAAAATCTGAAGAAAAAAAAGTGATTTTTTGATTATAGTAGCACTTCAAAGATCTCCAAATCAGAGTAGCGTCCAACCGTGTCTAGTTAAGCAGAAAACATTGTCAGTTGGTGCATTCGGCCCCGCATTGTACAGTATAAAGAAACTCAGAAAACTCGACTAATTAAAGAGCGCAGTAAGGAGCAAGGCCCAAAATATGAAATCGCCTGCGGGTTGAGGTTAGAGCCCGGGACCTCCCGAACATCAGCTGCCTGAACCAACATCGCGACTTTAAGCATCTTCAACAACAAGCATTTTGGGGAGTACGTAGGACACGCACCTTATATTAAATTGTCGTAACATTGGAGCTAGAGACTCTGTTAGCCCCTCCACTGCAAATTTTGTTGCTGAATAGATCTCAAAGAATGGCATACCAACGATACCAACTTCCGAGCCACACTGAATTATGTGGCCACTCTCTTTGGCTTTCATGCTCGGTAACACAGCATTGACCAGACGCAGGGTGCCAAAGAAATTAGTATCCATCATTTCTTGAGCCATGTTGATCGGTATACACTCCATTACGGAATTCACACTAAAGCCTGCATTGTTAACTATAAAGGCAAATTAGAAATTAAAACAGATCAATGACACATGAAATCCCTTAATTAAAATGACAAATTAAATACAAGACATTATTTTCCGCTACCTTGAGAGAAGGAAAGAATGGGATAAATCCCGGAGGAATGGTGCAATTGAATGCTTTGTGTCTTTAAAACTTAGATAGTGATGTCTTCGTTTGAAATAGTCTGATTTTCTAATTGTCACGCTTTACAGGTTCAGCAGCAGTCGCCGACGTCACTGACTCGATATTGCTTAACATTCTTTGCAAAGACTCTACGAAAAATAAAATAATAATTTACTTCAAATGAATTAAAACTTAAAGGAAAATCTCTGGAATTTGTATT
>OX421457.1:9861876-9866876 GCA_949126865.1 Montipora capitata | reverse complement strand
TAGTTCATCCAGCTCCACCCACATTCTCGATGTATCATCTTGTTCATCCTTTAAATTTTTCCTCGTTTGATCAAGTTCAGTCCTAAGTGTTTGATTTTCACTTATGACCTTCGCAAGCTTCGTCCTAAGTTGCTCAATGTCACGGCCGCTTATTTCCCTTTCGTAAACGGTCGTTGTCATTTGAAACGGTCGTTGCCATTTGAAACGGTCGATGCCATTTTTTTAGCTCTGAATTACACTCATTAGGTATAACAACTCAAAAGGTTGCGTTTACTGGGAGTTGTGTCTCGCTAGTCATATGAGTTAGGGTTCGGGTTCGGATTCTGTTTAGGGTGAGGGCTAAGAACCCGAGTTCGAGTCTTGAAATTTTCGGACTCTTTTTTTTCCTCCAGTTTTTCTTTAATAAATGTTTTTTTTTCCTTTTTTGTGTTAATTTTTGTTAATATTTTTTCTTAGTTTGTTTCTTTTAATTTTCTTTGAAGTGAAGTGTGTAGTCGACCGTTATAAATGGCATCGACCGTTTCAAATGGCAACGACCGTTCTGAGAAATGGCAACGACCGTTTACGAAAGGGAAATTTGCGTCGCGGCCATGTGACTGAAAAGTCACTCTAAATTGCGAGATCTCTTCTCTAAGATTAGCATTGTCTTGTAATATTGCCGCCACAGAGCTTTCCAGATTAACTAAAATATCTCGCAATTGCGATAGCGTTGGTTCTTCTTGAAAGGACGCATCACAAGTTGCGGTTTCACCTTCTGCCATATTTCCTTCGACTTTCTGAGATGGAGAAGACTGAGTGTTCAGTTTTTTCACTTCCTTCGGCGATTCTTCCAAGGACCCACGGTCTCCCCTTTTATTCTTTCTAGTTGTCGTTATTTAATTCGACTCTTGAACATCCCAACAAACGCGATGGAGGGAGGGGAAAATGTCCTACTCAAAAAACACGTCTGTTCCAAGAGACACCCCGCGCATGCTCCTTTACATGATTTAATTTACTTTATTCGCCCTCTATGATTAATCACTCAGTTCTCGTGCATGTCAGTATGCGATTAGCTGCCTATTACATCCTGTTTTGGCTTGCATGTCAGATCATTAGTTGTATTTGTTTTCTTTTTCTTTTTTATATGTATCTTGTGCAATGTAAAACTTCTGTTATGTTAAAAAAAAAAATGGTAGAGAGAGGTTTCACCTACTTTAACATCAGCAAAAAATGCTATGTAGTTAGCTTGAGAAAGAAGAGACCCTAACATATTTCAAAAAAGCGTTGGATTTCCTGCGACCTAGAATTCTAATCTGTGCGTCGGACATCCCCCGCTCTGCAGCATGAGAGGCAGCCTCAATTCGGAAACTATGCCCTTTGTAAACAGCAGGATTGACACCGCAAAGCTTAATGGCAGAGGAAAGCTGGGCACTGATCATGAACCAAGATCTCGAAACAGGTGACTTATCATCCTAAATGAAAATAGCACCCTGACTATCACCCCTTGCCACCAAAAATTGAAGTAAAATCTTGACAGGGCAAAAAGTACTTTGAGGTGAAATAACTAAATAAAAAGGGGGCTGGTTATAGCTGTGCTTGAAATTCACAAATTTAATTTTGAAACCCAAGACCTCATATGCATCATTCACTAGTTTGGTTAACTGGTGGATTTGTATGGGTGGAGGAGACGTAGAGGAGAAAGTGATCTCGCCCACCCTTAAAAACTATATTTATTGTAAGGCCGCCAAACGTTTATATACCTTAAAAGTGCTTAAAAGAGCTGACGTAGCGAATAGCACCATTGTAAATATTTATGTGTTCTGTCAGATATATTTTAGAATATGCCGTGGCTGCTTGGCAAGACATCCCTGAATATTTGTCATCCAAATTAGAATCTATACAAAGGAGAGCCCTTAAGGTAGTTTTTCCGGGTGTTAGTTATAAGGAAGCCCTGGCGATATCTGGCCTCCCGAGCATAGAAGTCAGGCGAGAAACATTAAGTAGCAAGTTCATTGCGACATGGAAATTCCGCCCTCAAGCTAATGTTTATAATGTTCATTATATTCTTAGATCTGGGCGCGAATAGTCCGTTCGCCAGGAGACAAGAACCAAGAGAGCTTATAACTTTATAACTTTTATATTTCTAGATTAATTATTATGTAGTCTATACATTATATTTAATAGTTTTGTAAATGATACCGCTTGATAGTTCAGTTTGTACATAGTTTTAACTGCAAAGAGTGGATTAAACGATATATTATTATTATTATTATTATTATTATTAGTATTAGGCAAAAAATGCAGTACTGCACATGGCCTGAAACATAAGAATCTGGTATTTGGTCAATGGTAATAACGAAGCAGACCGCAACAGTTTGTGCAAAATGGGAATGGTAATAGGAAGCCTGCTGTTTAAACGAGCATTCAGCTTACCATAGGCCATAAGCATCTGGACAACAACAAAAGCTTTAGACGGGTCAGGATAACCTGAAACTTTATGCGAATAGCTTAGAGCCGAAACGTAAGTATGGACTGTTGAGGCAGCATATTTGAGGTCATAAAGATAGGCAACAAATAGACAAAACATTGGTACAGTTATTGGAAATTTTAAACGTAACCCTGGAAAGGTCAAACAATTAAAACGGTGAGACAAGTTCCATGCCCTTTGGTAAGTTGGAAGGGAGGATGATTGTAAACTAGACTGCATAAGTGTTGTAACTATGGCTGCCAACTCTGGGGCTGCAGATGCAGGGGGATCTCCGTAGGAAGCTTGTCCATGTGAACGGGAGCCAATTGTTTGAAGAACTGAACCTGCCACCGAGATAAAGAATCGGCTAAACGATTCTTGACACCAGCAATATGCTAAACCTTAGAAACAATATTGTATTCTAGAGAGATTAAGACAAGCTTCCGAACGAAAAACAACAGGGATTTGTCCTTATACGACTGCTTATTGATCACGTGGACTAAAGATTTGTTATCAGTAAAGAAAAGAATACAGCGATTACGCATCGCATGACCCCACAAGTACAGGCTTAAAACTATGGGGTAAAATTCTCTTATGGCAATGTTACGATAGGACCAAGTTGCGGGCCATTTCCCAAAACACCACCTACACCCGAGGCTTCAGTATACAGGTCAAGTTGTGAAGAAGAATACCAAGTTTCCTCCAGAAAGAAAGATCGTCCATTGAAATTAGACAAAAATGATTTCCAAACCTTTAAATCTCTTTTTAACATCTTTTGAAAGTCGAATAAGATGACGTGGGCATTGAATACCCACTGTTAGATCAATCAATCTACGTAAGAAGGCTCTGCCTGGTACTATAACAGAACAAGCAAAATTTAATAGGCCAGTTAGGGATTGCACCTCTCTCGTGCAGGGTGGCTTTCTTCCGAGATAAAAATTCCAAAAGAAGAGCAGAACATTAATTAAGCTTATCAGGAAACAAACAAGCCTCCATTATCACAGAATCTAATTCAATTCCAGCAAAAGATAATGTTGTTAAAGGGCCATAAGTTTTTTCTGTTCCAATGGGGATACCAACATAGGAGCAAAGATCGATAAACAAATCTAGTTGAGACTGACAGAGCTGCCTGTCAGAAGCAACAATTAGGAAATCATCCAACAAATGAATGATACGGTCAATTTTCAATTTGTGCCGGGAAACCCATTCAACTGCGGTGCTAAAAATTTCAAATGTTCTACAAGAACTTGCACAACCCATAGGCATGCAGTGATCGAAATAAAAAGAACCCTGCCAGTGCATACCTAAAAGGCCATAGTCATCTGATTGTATTGGGATTATATTATCCGAAATGCATTTTTGGTATCAGTTTTTGCTAAGTAACAGCCCTGGCTAGCCAATTTCATGCATCTTATAGCATCTCCAATAGTGGCATAACAAACAGTGCTGTTTTCATGGGAAATACCATCATTTTCGGAAGCACCCTTAGGAAACGACAAATGATGAATAAGCCGAGACTCCCTAGGTGATTTTTTGGGAACCACGCCAAGCGGAGAAACAACAAAGGGGGACATTGGGGGAGAATCAAAGGGACCAGCCAAACGACCAGCTGCAAGTTCTTTAGCAATTTTTGCATCCACAACAGTTGGATTTTGTACAGCTGATAAAAGGCTTTTGGCCTGCGAGGACTCCCGGATCCCTTGAAAACGGAGGGGGAAACCATGCGTAAACCCGTTAGAAAGAAACATCACAGTTGAATGGTTATACCCGGACAAGAGATACAAAAGCCTATTGAACTTTATTGGGGTTGGGAGGTGGGGATTCGGCCCCTGAGGGCTTGGCATTGGTAGTGGTTCTTGGTAACTGCTTTGAATGGGAACGAAAAGTACAAATACTCATTCGATGGGCACCCTCACACTTGGGACAGGAATGCTTAAAGGAACATCCAGTACAATGACCACCCTTGTGAAAGTTAAAGCAATAACCGGTAGGGACACTGCTAGACTCGGAAGGGCGTGACCGAAAGTGTTCCCAGGAAGAGATTGTTTCTTGTTAATAGGTTGCTGGGATCACATCCACAATTCCTAATGGATGACAACCCAAGGAAAAGCTGATGGTTGATTTTGGCGTAAATAACGAAAATTCTCGTCGTAATAATGCCAGTCGTGTCCCCGGGCAGCCAAATCCTGCACGATCTCCCCATACTTCATGAAGGCGGGGGCCTCTGAAGGAAATTGGCTAGTATATACCCCGACAAATATCATAAAACTACTCGTCCATGACGAGATGGTCAAAAGCTTCCTAGTCTTATTGACTGGTTCTGTGGCTAGCGACGGCGGTTGAGTGCCGCCTTCATTTTGTAAAACAACTTGGTATTTACTTTCTAAAACAGGATTGGTGGCCAAAGCCCCAAAGTCAATAAACTCATTCTTCAGAATCTTGGCTCGCAGCTTAGCAGACACACGGGCATCAATGGGTAGACTTGGGGAAATAAACAGTGTGCTAGGTAATGTAGGGGTTATGGTTAGTAAATCACCTGACAGCCTCTCCTGAA
>OX421457.1:9849376-9851876 GCA_949126865.1 Montipora capitata | reverse complement strand
GTGGAGTGCGGAGTGTGGGAAAGGTGGAGTGTAGAAAATGAAGAGCGTGTAAAATGGAAAAAAAGATTTAGATATCGATAATCGCACTGAAAAAAAAATGCCCGCAATTTAGCCAAGCCTAAAAGCGGAGTTCCCTGGTTATTTATTCTTACTGCCTGCGTTTTAATGTCTCGGTTGCTGCTTTAATAATTAAAACATTTTCTATTTTTTCTTCTATAGAAAAATTCATTGCCTAACTAGTGAATTCCACGGTATACTTTACGCTAAAAACCGATATCGCACGAACCACGAAGCCATAAATACGATATCGGTTTTTCGAGTGAAATTAACTTTGGAATTCACCAGTTTGGCAATGAATTTTTCTTGAACCGCATGAGTTTTAAAAGAAAACAAGCACACCCTTAGCGAGCGAATGGAAAAGGAAAAAGGCCGTTTCAGAGTCAAGTGTCAATAGCCAGCGAATAGGAATCACGCTGAAATTAGAAGCCATGAAAAAAACTTTGTCAGTTCAAGGTCAAAAAAGAGTTTTACTGATGTACTTTATTCCACTTTATATCTGAAAACGAGATCATTCACATTTTCATGTATTTCATTGAAACACGCCAGCTTGGCTTGGAATAGGCAAAATACGGCAATGCAACCAAGAAAAGACGAACTTCAACAAGATCTGCTCCAACACTTAAATAGCGTTTAGGTGCTTTAAATAAACTTCTGAAAACACAAGCTAGTGAAATTTCCCCCTAATTTTACGAGAACTCATTTCGATTACGTGTTTATAACAAAAGGGCAAAATTTTCTTGTCACTGTCGAGGCACATCGAAAACCAGTTGGGCAAACGGATTAAAAAAGCACTTGTTCGCTCGCATTTTAAAGCAAAACAAACAAACAATTCAACTTTATCTTTTTGTCCAAAATCGTACAGATAATTGTTATTTAATTCCAGTTGTCGATAAAAATTCGAGTTTCATTCCTGATCAAAGGAAAAACCGATTAAACCATTTTTTAAAAATACGCATCCACTTTTAAATAACGCATCCGTAAAAATAACAAACGGTTTAGTGCCCAAGGAAAGAATTTGTGGAGTAACTTCTTCCAACAAGTACGAGCTATTACTGGTAATCTGTTTTGTCGTTGTCGTTCTCTTTCGCTCAGTCCTTTTGTTTCTGTTCTAGACATAGGTCTTCCAGGCAACATGTAACCTTATCAGAGCTTCTAAAGATATGTCAAAAATTGCAATACAGAGAAAAAAGCAGCTCTAAGAAAATTAAAAATAAACACTCAGCTTCAAGTTTATATCCCTAAATAACTGCGTAGCCACCAGTGTAGACCACAGATATCATGATATGTCAAACTGGATTGAAACCAGCGAAAAATGCAGAAAGAAAACATCTTTCAAACTGTTTTCCACTTGAACACGAGAAGCGTTGACTGGGAAAGAACTTTTGTTTAAATAAAGTATGGCCGTGTAGCCGCGTCGAGCCACAGAAACCGCGCGAAAAATGAAGCCTTGTTTATGTTTAGGTGAGTTAACCTGGGTTGAGCCTGCAATCCAAGCGAAAACCAGTACCTGGTCAGCGGTCAACTTCGAAAAAGCAACTGACCACGGTGGGCTCTGAGCGTGGGCCCGCGATATGGTCACGTGATACTGGTCAGCGGACACTTGTTTTGACAGGTGTCAATTGTTCAAAACATGGATGTCCAATATCAAAGATGTATGCTGTAAACTAGCATACTGGTCACATTGGCATACATGGAGGGGTGGACGTACGTACGGACGGTCGATGACGTCATGTCTATAAAACCAAGATTCGTCACATCGATGGGTTACCATATTTTCTTAACAACGGTGCTCCGCCCGCGTGCGCCGAAGGCACTGAAGGCGCGCGCGGAGCTCCGCTAAAAAAAGTTCCCATTTTCAAATTCCCATTTCCCATGCCCCATTCCAATATCCTCGTTTTGGTAACATCCAACGAAAACGAGGCGTATGTAATATGGAAATTACTCAGGTGAATTGAGCTTTGACCAGCCTAATTATTATGGATATTTTTATTTGACGGGGAAGCATTTGTCTAGGGCCTATGAAACTTGACAGGGAATTAGTTATCGGTATTGTTATAACTCAGTTCCAAAATGTTTCGTATCACATTCTTGTCACGTGACCCAAAATTGACTTTTAACAGTTATATTTTTTACTTAAAAAATGGGGAACATTCAGCAGCAATATATCAATCTTGTTTCTTAATTATTCGATGACCCCTTCTAAAAGCTTTGTCATGCCGCCTTTTAATTACATCCACATGTTATGAGCAATGACATGAATTGAGGAAAATAGGTCATGTGACATGACAAACATCCAAATATGTTAAAAGTTAAATATGGAGTACCACATTAAAAGGCAGTGTTCGGTAGGCCCAGTTGCACTAATGCCATGATTTCAAATTTTCGAAGTATAAATGTTCCCCATTTTCGAGTAAAGAGTATAAACGCTATAAGTTGTTTT
>OX421457.1:9789376-9846876 GCA_949126865.1 Montipora capitata | reverse complement strand
CTGACGGAAAGCATAGCCCCAATTATGCAACACTTTAACATTAGGTAAAAAAGAGAAAAGTTATGATTAGAAATGATATAAGTAACTATTGGAAAGAAGCGATCTAAGTTTAAGCGAGTGTTGGCAGGTTAGTCCCCCCACCGTCTCAGAAATAAGAACAAATATAGGGAAAAGTGATAATGCACGGCGGAACCTTTAGCATGACGAGTCCTCATATCTCTGCTAGTATTATCCTGTACCCTGTACCGATAATTTTTCAGCTCATTTTTTTTTTCTGGAAAAAGGTTTGGATCTCGTTTACAGGGATACAAAAAGTTACCTGTCACAATAATTACTCCCTTTGAGACTGATCTAAACAAGCCTGACGACAGAATCAATGGCCATGTTGTGAAAGCGGTAATAGCCCACTTTCGATATATTAAAATTCAGTCCTAAACAAAAGACATCATCTCGAGGCTCTGGGGAATAAACTCATACAAATCCTTATTTTTATTCCCCAGAGCCTCGAGATGATGCCTTTTGTTTAGGACTGAATTTTAATATATCGAAAGTGGTCTATTAAGAGCCTTTGGATCAGTATCATAGCAAGCTCTTTCCTTTATACGCCTTCCTTTGTTTCGTGGCAGTTACTGATCATTGGTAGTTTGCTCCTTTCTTTGAGATTGAGTCGCACGCGATGACTGATCATTTGTCATCGTATGCGACTCAGCTTTGACGATTATGGCAAAAAGCAATTATTAGCTGTCGTCAACAAAACCTCTACATTCATGTCTTCGCG
Organism: Montipora capitata; assembly: GCA_949126865.1. Classification (NCBI taxonomy): domain Eukaryota; kingdom Metazoa; phylum Cnidaria; class Anthozoa; order Scleractinia; family Acroporidae; genus Montipora; species Montipora capitata. Next base: position 9,846,098 of record OX421457.1, on the reverse strand, counting down.
CAAAAGATAAGAGCTCTGGAATCGAGATTCCGTCGATACCTGTGTTGTCTTAGGCCTGACACGTACAATGGTTGCGATATGGTCTGACTTGCAAGCACTGTGTTAAGTTTGGATGGAAAGATATTAAAAGACTAACTCGGTTAAGAAAAAAAAATAACATAAACGTTCTTAACTTATTTTACGTGCGCATGTTCCTTTCTTATTGGTAGGTGCTGTTTGCTGGAACCAGGCCCAGTGCAGACTACGATACTACCGAAGGCAGAGGACTGGTGCCAAAAAAGCGCGGAGGCATCTGCCACTGACCCGAAGACAAAAACCATGATAGAGCTTGTTACAACGAATGTCAAAAAGGAGTTTGAAAGATGCATGCAAGATTGCGAGGAGGTTGCTCAGTATGTAAAAGAAATCATTCTTGGGGAAAGATGTGACCTACGGTACCAAACAAACGAGAAATTTGGATCTTTAGAAGTGGCTGCCAAGCTAGTTGACCCCACTGGAAATAAATCAGTGGACATTATAAACAAACGCTATCTTTCTCAACAAAACCAGCCATGAAAGTCTATGTTGCTTGCAATTACCTTGGAAATCTATTTAACTATTGTGGAATCATATAAAATATACCATATTCTTTTTGTTTTGGTTTTAACATAAACGTTCTTAACTTATTTTACGTGCGCATGTTCCTTTCTTATTGGTAGGTGCTGTTTGCTGGAACCAGGCCCAGTGCAGACTACGATACTACCGAAGGCAGAGGACTGGTGCCAAAAAAGCGCGGAGGCATCTGCCACTGACCCGAAGACAAAAACCATGATAGAGCTTGTTACAACGAATGTCAAAAAGGAGTTTGAAAGATGCATGCAAGATTGCGAGGAGGTTGCTCAGTATGTAAAAGAAATCATTCTTGGGGAAAGATGTGACCTACGGTACCAAACAAACGAGAAATTTGGATCTTTAGAAGTGGCTGCCAAGCTAGTTGACCCCACTGGAAATAAATCAGTGGACATTATAAACAAACGCTATCTTTCTCAACAAAACCAGCCATGAAAGTCTATGTTGCTTGCAATTACCTTGGAAATCTATTTAACTATTGTGGAATCATATAAAATATACCATATTCTTTTTGTTTTGGTTCAGGCTACGTACTATCACAGTAATTTTATTTTAAGTTTCCTTGGAAAATTTGTTCAACGCAACTTGAAACTGTAACTCACATGCACAACAGTCTTATACACTAAAAGAAAAGCATCAAAATTTCAGTAATTTTATGAAACATTGTACCCAAAGGCAGGAATCGAGCCTACGACCTCCGTAACACCGGCGAATTTCGCCTTCCCATCATATTATGTATAAACTGAGGCGCATGACTTTGTAGAGCCCAGCCGCAGACCAGTGGGACATATTGTCCGGGCCATTAAGGACCTACAATAGGTAAACGACCTAACTTTCCAGTGAGTTCTAGTAGCTCAATTGGTAGAGCATCTGCCCTAATTGATCTTCAGCTTAAGCTAAATCACGAGCTCATTGCAGTTGCCGAGTGGATGAAATACAACCGATTGGCATTTAGTATCATAAAAATTAATTTCATTCTCTTTCATTCCAAACGAAATAAACCTTAGAAGACTTTTAAGCTAAATATTAATGGTGTAAATATTCAGCAAGTTTCTACAGTTAAATACATCTTGGTATTACCTTTGATGGTAATCTAACTTGGAAAAGTCACATTGATAAGCTTTGTCTGAAACTGTCGAAAACTGTAGGAATCTTTTCAAAATTGAGGTACTACGTTAAAATTGATATATTAAAAATGCTTTATAATTCTCTAATATATCCTTTTTTTTTTTTTACTTACAGTGTCCATGTTTGGGGTCTAACATACCCAATTTACCTAAAACTTTTGACCACTTTGCAAAAGCGTTTAGTCAGAATTATGACATTTTCTGAACACGCATCGCATTCAGAGCCCTTGCTAAAATCCCTAAATCTTTTAAAAATTCAGTTGTAATATAATCTATATTGAAATTATTTTTTTTGGTTATCAGTGGTTTCATAAATTAACTCCATCTTATTTTGCTGATTATTTTAAGCCAATATCTTTTGCCATTCATATTCATACACGTCAACCAAATAATGATGATGCAGTTTGTAAACCAAGTTCAGACCAAACAATATGGTACCAGTATTCATTCACTTTGTTTTTCTGGTGTTAAACTTCTGGTGTTAAAATGCTGAAAGTTGGCTGTGACTATCTGTTTTTGATTGCTTCGAAAGTGGCAGGATATTTCTGTAGATTCGGATTTTCATAAATTTGATTCTTAAGTAATTTATGTTAATATGGTAAACGATAATGATAGTAGTTAGCACAAGAAGTAATACTTTAAAAAAATGTTATTTAACTCTATTCTTTTTGCTCATAATGTAATTAATTTGGGGCACCTACTCGATTAGTTTACTAACTATTTAAGTGTCCCAAACCCGTTATAAAATATCGGAAGCTTATTGTTCTTTCTTCTCCTATGTCCTTTTTCCCTTTTATTTTTCATTTAGGAAATATAAATTATTCTGGTTCATTTTTATTCTATAATACTTGTATTCATTATTTTATTCAAACAATATTGTAAAATTATCCTAGCCTTACGTACATACTATTTTGAGTGAGTTAAATAAAAATTGACTTGAGTTGCTGCGGAGGTCGCAGTTTCGATTCCTGCCTAGGTCTCTGATTTTTCAGTTGTCCTTTCGGCCGTTGCCAGGCAACCGGTATTCTATCCTTCTCACGTGCGCATGACACCTTTCCATCATTGTACCCTTAAAATTCAAATCCTTTTCGTTTCTTTTTGAGGTTCCAACAAAACGAAGCTTCAGTGAACTCTTATGATTATTGGGATTAAACTATTGCATTGTTTTGGACGTAATTTGTTGCTTCCACGCTGACTTGGCTAAATTATAGCGGCAATTGTCCTTCAAAGCTGGTTCACTTATGTCCTTGCTCGCATGTAAACAACTAGCGTATCCAATAGATAGTAATGCTGTGGTACATTTCGTTGAAAGTGATAACATTTATCAGTGATAACCACAGCAACGATGAATTGAAGTCAGTGGGACTTATTTTAGTTTGTTGAAGGAATGAAGTGTCGTCAATGCGCCGAAATTTAACCGGCGGATCACCCCGTTTCGATTTCCAGACCGTAATGAAGTGGTGAAAATGTAAACATAATTTTTATTGGTCTGGTGACCTGTGAGAGTTGGCCAATATCTCATTGCTTCCTCCTCTCTATTCACCTTCCCCCGAGTGGCCAGTATTTGTCATTTGAGTCACTTAACATGAGCAAAGTGTGAACCGGCTCCCGCTGTGTAAATGAATAGAGTCAAGCCATTGTGATACCTTAGCTGCTTAAAAGTTGGGTGACCGCAATCGACTCCGCTCTCAGAGGAGGAGTTCGAGAGATTATTGAGAGTCACTGGTAAAAATGCTATTCAGAGGTTTGTTGTTTCAAGTGCTTGTTATTTAGGGTGCCTCATTCGATTGCGAAGCTTCCGTTTGGCAGAATTCCCAAGACCGGTGTCTAGCTCTTCCTTGAGACGCAGCTGTCGGAACTTTGTAATAAGCTAACCATAGATGTATATTGAACTTTACTAAACATTTGAAATTAAGGAAAAGCCAAACAAAGAAAAGGGAAAAATAGATTTGATATCCTTGTCCGTTCGTCATTATCTAGTTGTCTTCATTGTTACGTCATTACCTTATTTGTGTTATGTAAAAGTGTATCAGTTTTACTATTGTCTGTTTTACGATTTCGATCACTTGTTGCGTGGCGGTACAAGTGGTTAAGAGACTCTTCAAGTTCGATGGCCTCTTCTGATCTCACATCGGCATAACACGAATGCAGTTGCATCAATGATAATCTGTTACACCACTCTTATTTTGCTCTTTTACGTGTGTTTTTTTCCAAGGTGTGTTTTTGCTGTGCGTTGTTTGCACAATGCTATTGATTGAAATTGGATCACATCCAGCACCGGGAGGTATAGCACATCTCAAATCTCATCAGTATTAATTCAGGGCAATACGCGATTCACATTGCTTCGCATTGAAGAGCTTAATGTAACAGTTAACGAAAAAAAAAAAAAAGAAACCTCAGAATCGTTAGCAATCATTGTCGATCCAAAACTGGCCAACGCAGTATTTACCACGTTCCTGCCTCACAAGCGATGTAAATGAATAGGGGGCATCACATGATTAGTAGCAGCACAACGCTTACCTGGAACATTGCAAAAAGTTAACTCATTTTATCTCAACTGGCTAGGAAGCAAGGCGTTTCCTTATTTATTCCAAAGATTTTTTCGATCAAGCGTAGGAAAAAATACAGACGTTTTCGCCACTTGAATACATAGCCTCTGTTATCGATAGCACTCCGCAACAAGCAAAGAATGACACCGCTTGCTGTCAGCTTTCAACGCAGGGTAGATTCTAAAACGTTAAAATGACAAGATTATTTTAATTACTTTCAGCATGGTTTGAAGAAATCGATGATTCCGTCGACATCGTTTTTCCTGAGAGACTTAATAAGGGGCGCCTAAGGAGGGACTTATCCACAAAATCAAAGGTGATATCTTGTTATACCTCTGTTAGATTTATTAAAAAGCTCAACTGTTGGTATCGCAATTTCCAGCTTTCGAACTCTAGTGAGAGTGTTTGAATCGCTGCCATCAGGAGACCATGAGTAGTCATGGGATCCTGCTGCCATGCAATATCGGCAAAAGGAGAAGTCTCACTTGAGCTCTTCAAATTTGGACAAGATTCAGGAAAACAATGAAATTCTATTTCTACGCGCTGTTTGTTTCAGTATTGAAGAATATTAGGAAAGAACCCTCGTAAACGTCACACAAAACTAAATCCAGAATATGTTTTTTCACTTTCAGTTTTTGTATTTTACGAGATAAATGACACGATTTCCAGTTTTAACACTATCACTTAACCTAAATCACTCTCGCCTATATGTATAAGAAGACAGCAATAGTGAGTGGATATTCGTTGGATCAAGCTGTTTACCGTCCATACTAAGAAAGCAAGACCCATGCTGGTCAAATGAGCGACGTGGGTTTGTAAAAAAAAAGATGCAATGTTGGCCGAGTCGGCAGAAATCATATGCAAAGTTGGATTCCGAAATAAATTATCGCTGATTCTTCAGTTCTACTGAGGACGCGATTGTTGATCACACCAGGCTCCTTGTACCTTGACAAAAACCTACTTTTTTCGCGTCCAAGCCGAGGCAAATGTAAGTCCCAGGTGGTGATTCCATAAAAATGGCTCGAATTTAAACCTGAATGAATTCATATTGGTCTCGATATTCATTTCAATTTTTCTTTTTTCTGTTACGCGCAATCGTTAAGAGAAGAAGTGAGCTGAGCTTGACACGGATATTATGCGCGGATCAAATGGAAACTTCAACATATCCCCCCCCCCCCCTTACCCCCCTCCTTTTCCCGGGTAAATTCCGGGCAATTGACTATCTTCTGTGCCCGGGGAGTGGGGAATTTGACCTTTGTCTGGGTGGGGTGGGGAAGATTGAACCGGGAGTGTCGGGTCTCAAATTATTCTTATTTTCGGGCTCTGAAGTCGCTAACAACTATAAACACGTGTTTGGACGAGGTGGAAGAGTTTAAAGGAAGCGATATAGCTTTTGTAAGCGATTGGCTTACTAATGAAAAAAGAGGTCTTCAAAAGTTATCTTCAAAGGAATTTTGGCTACGTAATTCGTCTTTGTCATACTATAGAGTGAACACAATATGGTACGTTTTCACACTCCCATTTCATTGTTAAAGCTCTGAAAGCTGTGCTTCTCTGTTAAAATCAACTGACACTGGACCATTTAAAATACATGCAGCCGTAAACGCTCTAGGCTCTGTTGTTGATAAGTATACAATACCCTCGTTAAACAACCTTTGCCGTGTTTCGGAGTTAGAACAGCTTGATATACTTGCTTATTGACATTGTCCGACTTAATTAATTCAATGTTCAAGTCACTTTTAATAGTTTCAATAATAAAGTTGTGTTTTTGTAGTAGTTCAAGTCTGGTAAAAAAGGCATCATCATATAAAGGGTCACGAAACATGTCTTGGCATCGTTATACAAAAGCGTTATTAAAGACGACAGGAACCCATCGCGATTGTTCTTTGGTAGGGTTTGACAGACAAATCCGACGATAGGGTAGGGCATTTGAGCACCATTTTGGCCAGAGGGGGCAGGAATTTCAACGATCCAATCTTCAAAAGCTGAAATGTCCGGGGCTCGCCCCGAGGGAGGTGGGGGGGGGGGGGGGGGGAGGATGTTGAAGTTTCGAGTTGATCGGAGCATTAAAACCTCTAGAGGAATAAATTCAGACTTAAGACAATTTTTTAATCAATTCTGATTGGCCTGAAATATTAATTTGACCCAGTGGAGTGCACAAGTGTGGAGAGTAGCTTTTTCCATGGCATTTTCTCTCTCAGAAGCCATGATTTTCTTTTTGGTCATCTCCAAGAAGGACAAGCTCTAGCCGGCTTAAAGTGCATTTTTCCATTTTATTTATTTTCCGAAATCATCCCAAACACATTGTGTAGTTTTTGGAACCTTTTGAATGAAATGCCACAAACTGCTTGGTGTTGAGAATTTTTTTTGAAAACAGCGATGCAAATTAATTTGTGACGTCAACCCGGTATCGAGGCCATTTCCCTTCATTGTTCGGTCATGGACCAAAGTATGACCACTTTTCCCGTATTTCAAAGCCAATAAAAACGTGAAGTTTTAATCCAAAGGTTCTTAAAACAACTCGATGAACTTGGGATGATTTCGGAAAATAAATAAAGAGGAAATGTGATTTGAGATGATAGACACTTTAATTGAAGATACGCGCAGTGGTATAGGCCACTATTAATAATACCATAATAGTCAAGGGCAATCAAAGAGTAAGATATTTTTATAGGGGCTAATAGACCGTATTAGTATTCTCAGTATTTGACTAGAACTAGCTTACAATAGAGGCTAATACGGGGAATTTATTAAAAAGTATTTGCATTTGTGAAGATTCCCCCGCTTAGCCTCCAATGCAATACTATGCGAACCATATCAGTACTTATTGGCAACCACTTCTGCTTCAAATCGTCGAGACTACGCAGACTAGCATTCCGTAATTCTCCGAATTCTTGGTTCGGAGCAGAACTGAGGTTGTTTCCGAGGGTTTTCAGTGCTGACTGAAAGTATCACGTTCTGTGCTGAAGAGAATAATACGCATCTCAAACCATTCTCATGTAATGTTATTAAACCACCACCATTCAATTCGCACTGGTCTGAGTTCGTAATCCCCCTCCAGTCCCCCGAATGTCTGATAACCGCGTTGGTGTGCCACCCATTCTAAATGATATTCTTTGGGAAGGACTTAAACCACTTATTTTCCTTGATAGGGTATTGAAACCGAAACAGTGATAGGCTGGTCAATATTACCTCTCTGTAGGCTAACAATTAATACGCAGTTTTAGCAATGACAATAGCAACGAAGACGAGAACATCACTATACGAACGGCTTCAAAAAGAAAAAAAAAAAAAAAAGAAAGAAAAAGAAAATGAAGCGTTCATTGCTCACGTCGCCGTCAAAAGTTAAAATTTTGTGATTTCACGTTGTTGTTTGACAAACTTGAAGGCAGAGAAATGCACTTAACTGCGTGCCCCAGGTGTGCAGCAGGAGTATTTTTCCCTTGTTAACCAATAATCTTGCTTTGTGGTGTAGCTGTCGTCGTTGTTTAAACTTCCTAATATCACTTTGTTGTTTTGCAGAGTACCCGCCTGAACAGTGGTAAATTGCGTGCCACACGTGCAGCACTATTATAATTTTTCCTCGTTAAACCAATAACATTCTTGGTTTCCGACATCAGTATCGTTGTCCTAACCATTCTCGTTGCATAAGCTCCCTACTATGTGGTGATTGCCGAGATATAATCAGATTGAAGTTACTCTGACTCATTTTTGTTCCAAAGAATTCAAGCGACGAGTACGTCTCTTTCAAACTGAAAGCTTTTGGTAAAGACATGGTGGTTGATATTCATCTTAACAAGTAAGTTCCTTAAAGTTCACCTAAACTCAAATATTTCTCATCCACCTGCAATATTAATCTCCCCACCAAAAGCAAACATGTCTTACCATTCTTATCTCAAAATTTCGCTTTTTATCTACCGGGCAAGGCGTGCAAAGTTATCAAGACTAGCAGTAATTTGGACCCACGACCGTGAGATGAGACGCATGGGTCTATTCTCGATTTTACGTCACGACCTGCTTTGCAATGAAAAATTTCTTGGGAAACAGGAATGCAAAGCAGTTTGTGATGTAAAATCGAGAATAGACCTATGCCTCTCACATCACGGTCGTGAGTCCAAATTACTGCTAGTTCTGCCAAGTTTCGTGGCTTGCACGGCACAGAAAAAGCGAAATTCTGGGTGACAATGGTGACATATGTTTGCTTTGGATGGGCAGATTTATATTAGAAAAGAAACATTTTTAAGTTTTGGTGCACTTTAACCAGTATATGCATACACCGTTAAATCGGAAACAGGTTTTCGCAAAGGGCTTTCATCCCAAAAGAATGTATTTCAATAATTTTATATATCGTTCAAACCTATGTGCCACAAGGATCGAGAAATACTCCCCTTTCTTTCGACCGAGTTCCTTATCATTTTTTTGCCAAATACTACACAAATCTGGCCACTCAGTTAAGTGGTCGTTTATTGTAAGACAATCTCAAATTACAATAAAACTGGAAATGAGTACCTTTTCCCTGGATTTGACTCCATCCGGGAAACTAATCATGTTGCAGATCGCATAAAGTTATTTATTCCTTTTGGTAATGAGTACGATTTAGCTCCAAGGATAGGCAATTCCCGAGTGGCTATTTGACTTTGGTTAAAAACAAGTCTTGTTGCTAAACCATTCAAATGATAATGAGCTTGATTTACATGAAAATACACCCTCCACTCATTGCCATTTGATTGGTTGTGCACCAGGACTTGCTTTGAAACCGAGGCAAACAGAAACTCGGAAATGAGCTAATTTCATTAACAGACTTCATTTTTACCCCATGCGAAAACGTTTTCCGGGTAATTGTTCTACCCTTCAAAATTAATTGTTTGCCCTACCACACGCATTCTTCTAAAAGGATACCATTACACGGCTGGTTTGCTACCACCATCTAGACGCACAGATCTCACGGGGCTATTCTTAGTTTTCACTTACGCCGGTGACTAGGGCCATGCTTTTCAAAAACAATAACTATTTGCATAAAATAGAGTACAATTAGGGGGGGAGGGTGGTGGGAATTGTCAGCTTGTGACGTAATAAACGGTTCGGTGATCCACTATTTACTATTTACTATCTACTTTTATATCTAACAGTCTTACTCCGTATACGTCCTTTTAGAGAGAACTTATTCCACTCTTCTCTTTTTCTTAGAACGTTAGAGGAATGAGCAGAAAACTCCAAAAAGACTTCGCCCCTTTAAAGAGGCGCGCTTAGATTTGATTTAACGCGTTCTGTGAAGTAACTACGTTCTACTAAAAATTAAATTAACCGCAACTGCTTGTGTTTTTAGGATGTTGGCGACACCACAATTTATTCTTCGTTACTTTAAGAGCAATGGGGAGTTAGTACAACGAGAGGTAATTTGAAGAACTGTATGTTAAAAACAAATGAAAATAACAGTAAACATTTTGCAGTGATTTTTGCGACTGAAAATTGTTTGCTCAAAAATAATCGTCTGCACAGCAGTTAAACATGCACAGAACCTCAAACTGTGAGTGGCTATAAGGATACGTTTAAAAGGAAGACGTAGAGGAAAGGCAGACTGACGCCAAAAGGAAAAAAAACAAACTAACTAAAAGAAAACAAAATGAAAGAAACTTCTTTCATGCGTGCATACTCGTGTTTATCTACTCCAGCCTCTTCCTCTAGCCTGGGTTGTTCAAAAGGCGGATAACGGTATCCAGCGTATAAATCACTATCCAGCGGATAAACACTAGCAAAACCAATTGAGTTATCCAGTAGATAGCGCCATCTACCCTTTGAGCAACTGGGACCAGGTGTCTTCTCCTTTGCTTGGAGAATTTTCTTTTTTGAACTGGTGACTCAAATAGCGACGGATAGTTATTTCTGAAGCACACCTTCATGGCTTGTGTCGGTTCTTTAATGTCGGCGGGTAAGCACTTGTTTCCGTAACTCAAATTTCAAATTTCCTTGCACTCCAACTTAAGCGACAGATCGTCGTCTTCTCAGCACTTTGATAAACTTTTTGCGGTCCCGGAAAGCCATTTACGAAATTGCCATTCGCAAGACCAACGAAGCTAACGAGAAATGTCATTTTTATAGAGGTATTCATCATAAGAACTGAAAGCTAACCATTTTCAAATTTGTACTCAGAGCTAAATGCTGGCGAACAGCGCTCAGCTCTGTTTGACCAGAAACAATGCTCGTCCTTCCGTTCTTCCAGTTTTAACTAATTCAATGAGTGAATGATGGGGACAAATCTGGACTGATTATTGTCTACAGGAGGTATTGCAAGCTCATTTTGAGCCATGCAAACAAGCGGTAGCCGTTATATGCGCCTTGAATGAATCCCGGTACATGCACAGCTGTATAAATATATCCCTGCACCCATGCGTCTGCGTTTTTTCAGTGTGGGTCGGTCCTAATTATCTTGCAAGGTTTTCTATCAATTATATTGTTAACGGCGATGTGCAACCGCTAAGCTTATCCTCTTAAGTTCATAGTTGCCACAGCTAGTACGCCACTCTACCGTAATTTACTCAGACTTAATTTTTAATGATATCAGGAGGCTACACCAAAGTGTCAGTATCAAGGCTACGTCAGAGGTCAGGAGACAGAGTCGGCTGTCATTTTGGAAACTTGTCACGGTTTGAGGTCATACATTTCAATATTTTAGTAACAACGAAGAACCGATGGTTTTAACCAGTTAAAAGAGCTCGAACTGCGATTTTCATAATTCTGCGGAGTGTTACCTTCAAGCGTTGAGCGCCAAACTGCGTTTTGGCTTCCATCAATCAAATTTCCGAACATGCCGGGGAAAAACGACCCCGCCTCCGGAAAGTGAATGGGAGTTTTTGTTCTTTCACAGCTCGAACACCATTATGGTATGTTTTTAGATATTCTTCAGTAAAAAGATTCTTGCAGAATCGCTTTTCGTCGGCGTCGAGTTTGAATACACGAATGTGGAGTGGGAACCAAAGATGCTGATTGGTGGGTTAGTCACGCATCAATTGATTTTGTCATCTGTGGTTGGCGTCAGAAGTTTGATTGATATTCATATTTATATTCATACATACATAGTTTATTCAAGATTCAAGATGCATGAGTATGTGTGAATCAAGCCCAACAATTTGTTGGCTTTATTGATGGTCACATTGACATGTTCACTCCAAGATAAATCCGAAGAGACTATGACACCCAGGTCCCTGACGCACTTTACGGTTTTAAGCCTCTTATCCAATGAACATATGGGGAGGAAAGATCTCGTTTGTGCGTTACACGTAGTACTTCGCAGTTGCCATTTAGATACCCAGGATACTAACTGGTCTAGAGCAGAAGGAAGGAAGGAAGACAAAATGCAGTTTGGCCTTTGGCGCTTGAAGATGGATTCCGCAGAATTATGAAAAACGCAGTAAGGTGCATGCTTGATAACTGATTTATTTAAGTTACACTACAAGAATTTTCCGCAATTCAGATCGAGGTATTGTACCCGAATCTGAATTACGTGCAAGTGAAAATTACCTTTTTGACGGTAACCAACATCACGAAATCAATTTAAAATATCGAGTTCTGTAACTCCTCATTCGATCTCCGAAAAGCGTTAAACTACGGAAAAAGCAAACTGACTTTAAATGGTCAAATTCACGAGTTCGAAATTGCAAATTATGCATGCCTATACTTAGTGTAACAGGGATACCAAATGTTCTATGGATAATAAATGTCTTTCAGTTTTAGTTTCAAAATCAGTGCTCAAAATCACTTCGTGATGCTTACTTCTTTCTTTGAAAGCGAATACGGACTTTTATGTCATCTACACCTTTCTCGGCTCTCAAATGATCAATTTTAATTCATTGTTTTCCAGCGGCTTGACCGAAAACGAAGAAAATCGTTTATACATCGAACCGTACCCTGTTAAGGTATTGTTGGATTTGTTTACGAATACTTCCTCTCTCCCTCCTCTCTTCCCTCTTACTTCTATCCTCCCCTACCCCCACCCCCACCCCCATTTCGATCTCATTGCAATTCGCTAGACGAAGAATGAATAGTATCCCATAATGCATAGCGATGCCTTTTACATTATCAACTGAAATCGTGACGTAATCAGTATCTTCCAGCGACAAAGCAGAGGTGAGCAGTGCTGGAGACTACCATGTTGTGTTTACAGACGGACCTTGGTGTCAAGGTTTCGGCGCTTAAGCATTCATGTTACACCTTCATTGCGTGTCGGAAGAAAAAATTGGTGTCAAGTTGAATGATTTTACGAGTGCTACATTGAAATGTAGGAAAGCTCATGTGAGCTACATCGAGTGTTCGAGCGAACGGCGGCGATGCGTAACACCCGATGTTGTTGAGAGTCGATCTGTGGATGTGTACGTCTTCCTTGCTGGTTCGAATTAATTATTCCTTCGTTCAACCACGTGGGAGGCGCGGTGGCCTTATGGTTAGTGCGCTCGACTCCAAATCGAGTAGCCCGGGTTCGGGTCCTGGGTACCGGCGAAGCTAATGCTGGGGGGTAACCCTGCGATGGACTGGTATCCCTGGTAGAAAGACTCCTAGTCGCTTCATGCTACAGAAACCGGAGATAAGCGCCGGCCTGATGGGCCTTCTAGGCTCGTAGCAGACTTTACCTTTACCTACTTGCGGGCTCATTAAACTGGTTTATTTTGATAAAATCTTCAACTCCGAAAGTATTAGAAAATGTGGGTACTTCTGAGTACTTCTCCGACACGATATCGTTTCACCATCTATCTGCATGAGTGACATGCATATTTGGAAAAAATCTAAACCACAACTGTATAAAAATAGCTATTCATGATCTCTCTTCGGGATAGTGATCAAATTTTGAAACGACCACATTTTGAATTATCAAAATATGAGTGGTCTTCCGTGAGTCTTGATGAATAAATATCAGAAATCAAAAACAAAGTGACGAAGTATTGACAGGCACAAATCACTCACCATTATAATCGACAAAACCTACAAAATAATCACGAAGAAGATGGTGTATTTCATCAACCGAGCGCGCCATTTTGCTATTCCCGTCGGGACGAGATGCCAAAAAGACGTCTGGGATACTATTCATTCCCCCTCTGTGGTTCAGCGTTGTCTGCACTCTTATCGGCGACGATATGCGTCATCACAGTGGTCAAAATGTTGTGGTCTCACGAAGCGCAACCATAATGTCGAAAATCGTTGTCGATAAGAGTACAGACAACACTGAACCGCATCCGACTTGTTTGTTTACCACAATATTCAACGTCAAAGAAAATGTTTACTCCAGAGCGTGACCAAGATCGTGATAAAACTTTCTCGCAATCTGGTTGGTTTATTTCTCAAGATGACGCGGGCAGCGTTGTCTAGACTGTTATCAGTTGCGAGGTTCCAAGCAATTGTGGTAAATTTCGCTCTTTGCGCTAGTTATGGATACCCACGTCCCTTTTTCTCTTACATAAATTAAACCCGTGGAAAATGAATTATACAATTGTACTTCTGCAGGGAAAAGGGGCACACAAAGTCTACAAAACAAAAAATGGGAAGTGGAAACAGTTTTCTTGTGGTGAGAAATAAACCCTTAAGATACTTAACGCAGCGAGCAAAGTCGTATTTTTCCCCGAACCAACAGATCAAAGAAGCTGATATCTGCTGTTTGCTTTTCATGAAGGGACTCGTCCAGGGAAAAGCGAGGCGTTGGCACTGAAGTTAAATAGCTCATCAAAATGGACTTCTAGGGTAAGCTACCTTATGGTGTCTATGGAGACTTCAAACATTCGCTTTTTCGATATTCATGAGTGTAGATGCGGACTCATCATTTAAATTGGTGATATTAGGTCACGGCATTTTCATAACCGATTAAGCTATTTGAAAGCGAGTTTGAATGGCTGACCATTTTCAGTCCGTAGGGTAACAATTAATTATGGGGGCCATATGATTGCTTGGAAAGTTATTATTTCGCGAGATAACCAATAAAAATAAAAATAAACTCTTCTGGGGAATTCCGTGAGACAAATGTGTCAGGAGCTAATGGTACCAGTGAACGAATTGATTTCTCTCTGGTTCACGTTGTTACCTGTAGCATTATACAAACGACTCTATAATTCTTTACATTACGAGCCTCCACAAAGGTGTCTGTTGTAAACATTTTTTTCCTTCAATGCTTTGTGAAGTTGTTAGTTCTAAGCGAAGATTTCATCAAGTCCACCCGACTAATAATATGATCTCAGGGAATGGTTTGTTTTGTATTACAAACCCTTCCGGTTAACTGATCCACTAGGTCTACTGTCAAGTCCACAGCCCTTTTCCTAGAAAAGAGAGCGTGGGCATTTTAACGTGCAATAATCTTAAAAGTATGGATTGAATCGAGGTCTACCGCCATTCAGTATCTGAGAAGACTCTTGAAAGTCCAACCATTTGCAGATGGTATGAGGCAGTACTTTCCAAGTTATTTTAAGACCGTGTATCACGTTTAAACCTGCCATCCCACCCACGAAAGGCTTGCTCACACTCGTCGGCGGTTTATTATCATACGGTCACAGTCAGTCATCACCTCCTCCTCCTCCTCCTCTGCCTCTGTCCTCACACCCCCATCTTCTCCCGGACTTTGCTGGTTTTTGTGAGGGCAACGTTGGAAATCATTCATATGACGCAAACAACATGAAGAATGGATTAATTAAGCACGGTATCGTAATCTTTATCAGCGGTTGTATATATATGGAATACGATTATCGGTCATTTTTGCCTTCTAGGTATGAATATAGCCGTTCACCAATGTTTTGGGTTTTTCATATGTTGTCTTTTTTTTTATTATGCCAAATTAAATGGTAATGATTTCTTTCTACAGATAAAAAGAGAGGCAGATGTGAAGGAATATAAAAAATACTTAACCACAAGGAAAACTCGATACACAGAGCTTATGTTAATTGTGGACAGTGAGGTGGTAGGTTCTAAAGAAAGCAAAAACATTCCTTGCCACTTTTCAAGAGCTTTCCTCCTATAGTATCCTATGGTATCGCGCCAATTTATCCACTAGCTAAGCGACCAAACCTTTTGGCCTGTTCCACCTATTGGGTCCTATTCAGTGCATACCTTGTTGCATGCCTCTGCATTTCTTTTTGTCGGAAGTTCATGACTTTATTCTGTTCTGTGATCACTCAGCACCGGGGAATGACCTTGGACGCGAGCAAGCGAGAACTCCCACAATTTCTTCTATTCTGTGTTCGCTATCGAGTGGGCAATTTAATGTTGAATACAATTTTATTTTGTGAAACAGCATCGGAGAATGACCTTGGACAGCTTTTCTTTCTTTTTCTTTTTCTTTTTTTTTTGTGCGGAGGGTGGGGGGGGGGGGGGGGGGGGAGGCTAGCAACTGTCACAGTCTTGCACAAGCCAGCACATTTTGCTGACAAAAGAAAATACTTGTTCATAATGTGGAAAATATAATATTTTTTATATGCTTATATCATCTTTTTTTATATGCTTTATTTTTAGTACAAAAAGTACAAGAAAGATATTAACGATGTCAAAAGAAGGGTTTTTACTCTTGTGAATGCAGTTGACGCAGTACGTTTGCCCCTTTATTTTATGTTGCTCAGTAGCTACTTAATTACTAGGCGATGGGTGACTTTGCTCCACATAGACCACTTAAAAGCAAAATCAGTTAGTTTAAAACTGAGCCAAACTCAGACACGTAGCTCAGTGTTTGTAAGTGTCATTAATTAAGTGTCGTCAACCCCTTTCAAATCTGCAGAAACTTTAAATTTGACTGGCGTGGGTGATACATTTGGTTAAGACTTGTCTTAATTCAAGCCAAGACAAGTCATTGCTAAAATAGTTGTCATCCATAACAATCAGTACTAATTGTTGTGAAAATGTTGTAAAAAGAAGTTGTTATTCAGTCTATTCTGTTGTACCATTTATTTCGTTTATTTGCCCTGAAAAGCCCATATAGGAATTGATCACAGCTCCAGTGCTTAATTTGTGAGGGTAAACGGACAAAGTTGTGGATTGCAAATGAACTGCCAAACTAGCCGGGGTGCCCTCTCAACGCAATTTCTTCGCCCCCCTCTTTCTGGAATTTCTGGATCCGGCCTTGAATGCATCATAATCATTGCATCTTTTGTCTTTGTCGTTCACAGATCTACAGTAAGATCAATATCCGAGTTGCCTTGTCAGCGTTAGAAATCTGGACGGACACTGATCACGTGCCATTCGTCTCGAAAGCAGGCACAGACTTGGACAACTTTAAAAATCATCACTCGAGTAACCTTGCTGGTGTAAAATATGACAGTATACACTTGTTAAGGTAAGAGAATGTCTCCAACATGGAATTGGAGATTACGTGCTATACTGCACCAATGGATCGGAGACTGGTAGTGAATTCGTTGTTGTTTGTTTGTTTGTTGTTTTGTTTCTTGTTCTTCGTCCCCAGGGTCTTCTCGCCTTCTTCGGCCTTCGTCGAGAAGACCCTAGGGACGAAGCTGTCCTCAACCATAATTTGGAGTTTCCTTCTTTATGCACTTTCGTCCTACAACCGGTGGTCCTTTTTGTCACCTCGAATAAAGATCACGACCTCTGGTTGGTTCCGTACCAGGAAGATTTACGAATTGTGAGCTTTCAGATCCTTTGCGCAGTCTCAGAAAAGATAAACCGTTTTGAACGCTGGCGACCCACAAAAACGGACACCCACTACGATAGCGCGTTTTCGAAACTGTGCGCAGGTCTTTCTTTCCCACAATGAAAATTAGTTTGCGACTGATTTTTTTTTTGGTATTTGTAGGGTATTTGCAAGAGAAAAGTACATATTATTATAGATTATAATTTAGGACGAAGAATAGGGACAGCACTAAAGAACCAGCTCAAAGTTGCAATACTGAAAGGCTTAGCTGAGGTGTTGCGTGCGGTCCAAGGCCGCTGGCTGCGGGCGGTAAGCAAGACTAAGGGCACAGTGGTTCCTAGTACGGACCGAGTAAGGCCGGCAAATAACGTTTTTACTTTTTTTCCCAAGGCGGCAAATTGGCTTGAAAACAAGTTTGAATATGAGCACTTAGTATGTTTTGATTTTCGAGTTAATAAAATTCACTTTTGCTATAAAAGCTTTCATTGCCTGAATCCATAATTGCATGTCACTTAGTACAATATTTGCACTTTAAGGCTTTATAGTGAAACAAAACGAAGTGGCAAATGTAAAACTTGGAGCGGTCCGTACACGGGTTCCGTATGGAAAAATCCGGAATGCTGGAGCGCGCGGGATTAGCCAATCACATTCTAGGATTTACGATGCTTAATAAAAACAAGGGTTACATCATTCTGATTATATACCTACACTGCCTATCCTGGGCTTAATAACGAAAAGGTAATACAACATGTAGTCAATTTCTTCTTGCATGGTTTCCATGGCAGAGGAAAAATGTGGGATGATTATGGAGGGATGGCATACAAAGGATCTATCTGCGGGAGAACGTCACTGGGTGTTGATGCGGTGAGTTAACATAGATTCAGCGGGCTTTTTTCAGTTGAGCGACTTAATAATTAGGTTCGCCAATCACACCGCAAGCGTGTACACTCAAAAGAAGAATTTGATTCAAGAGGCAAATGCATACAACCGGCCTAAAAAAAGCCAGGGAAGACGCAAGCAAACAAGTCAGAAGCTTCTCTTTATTTTCGATTGCTGCAAAGAAATAGTGCGCAATATCTTCCCAACCAAAATTTGATATCTTCAATTTCTAGGGCATGGTATAAGTTATAATACTGTTTTGCCTCCCCCCCCCCCCCCCTATTCTTTGTCAATTTTGTACTCTACCTATGTTTTAGAATGGAATATAAGTTTATTATCTTTTCCCATTCTCGAGATTCTCTTTAAGCATACATACTATTTACACGTTCATCTATAATGGATGAAAGGTGGTCAAAATAGAATTCCTGCCTTATTTTGAGCATGCTTGCTGTGCTTATTTGCAGTGGAACTATTGGGGATCCCTGGGCCCTTGGCTGGCGCTGTCCCACGAACTTGGACATAACTTTAATTTCGATCACGATGACAGTAAGTTAAAGATCTTTGATTTTTTTTCTTCTTCCTTTTATACCTTTCCTTTTTTGCGAAGTCTGGCTAGCGTTGTGGTCTTCATCTAATCCTCCCACCTCTTCGATTGCTCGTGGGCTGAGTAGCAGTTGATCTCAACCTGACCCGAGGGTTTTCTCCGGGAACTCCGGTTTTCCTTCCACGTCAAAATCGCCTCACAGCTGCTTAGATCTGATTTCGACTTCCCCAGTAATCTAAACTAGTCAACTGGGAACTGAGTAGTGAATTGTCTTATATTAGCTGAAATTTATGTTTGTAGTAGCTGGGGGAACGTCCTGCTCGACTCCCCCGAACCCAAGTGACACACCTTAACCGAATTGAAGTTTCTGACGTCGCAATCAACACTATTTTCTTTTGCCTAGTTTGGCCGACTTGCAAATGTCTTTCGCCTCGTGGGTGCATCATGGGAAGCTTCAAGTGAGTAGTAATATAGTTCTTCGTCAACAATTTGTGTCCTTCGTTCTGAAGACAATATTCTTCTAATGTAAAATAATCCACTCGTGAAATTCGGGGAAAACCAGATTGCGAGTTTTCCATATCACCACTACTGAAGATATCACTGGCCTTTTTTGTTCCTACAAGTTTGTGAAACCAAATGCTTCCATACACTGAATGCCGAATAGAAAGTTTCTGAATCGTAGATTGGTCTTCCAAACGACGGTTAGCTTGGTGTGGCCAGCTAAGTTCATCTCTTTATTTATTTACTATTTCGTCACTTTTGATGACAATTTTTTGGCTTCTTTGTGAACAGGACAAGGGTCCCTGGCTTTTCGGATTGTAATTTGCACAACATGTCCTCCATTGATGACAGTTGCCTTTACAACTTTCCGAGAAAGGTAAGACATAGCTTATGCTTTCTAGTGTAAGGGAAAACTTACGCGAGAAGGGGAGTAAGGTGTTCAAAACCAGAGACCTTGCGCTCTGAGGGACATGGCACGCTTACTCGGTCAATGTAATCAATTATTTCGCGATCAGC
This sequence comes from Montipora capitata, assembly GCA_949126865.1. Taxonomy (NCBI): domain Eukaryota; kingdom Metazoa; phylum Cnidaria; class Anthozoa; order Scleractinia; family Acroporidae; genus Montipora; species Montipora capitata. The sequence continues at coordinate 9,826,766 of OX421457.1, read as the reverse complement.
TTTTTGGATGAATTTGAATCTCATTGGCGCTTAAGACGAGTTAGAAAAAGTCTGTTGTTCGTCATTAATAGGGAGCTTTAGATTCTAGGACGAGAACCACTACGAGTACGAGATTTTCTCATAGAACAACAGCGAGCGCTCGCAAACCAGCGTCATTTTGGCGGGAAAAACATGATACAGTCGTAATTTTAGTACAAAGTTTTGTAAAAAAATGTTGTCATGTCAAAACAAGTAAACAACACGGTAGCAGTTTTGCTATTTTTCGATCAGCAAAAAGGCTCAGTTACCAGTAATAAGAATACCTGAGCAACCTATGCTGCTTACAAAGAGTAAGATTAATGGTACGGGCTATAAATTTTCAAAGTATTTTCGCTTAAAACGGCAGTGAAAACTCGTCCTCGTCCTCGTCCTCGTCCTAGAATCTACAGGTCCCTCTTAACTCTGGGCAGGACCGCGCATAACCTAACTGAATGATGACAATGATGATGTTGTAATAACATTGAAAAAATAGTAATAAACAAATAAAGTGATTTTATTTTCCGACTTTCTTAGGTAGTAAATTCACAGTGTGGCAATGGAATCCGAGAACCTGGGGAAGTCTGCGACTGCGGTACACCAGAGGTAAAAGCAGATTGCGCTTGCGTAATTCCTAGTGTGAGGTCGCTTTCCAGTGACTCGAAGTCGTTTCCTTTGGGCTCCGATAAAAATCATTTGCAAGAGATTACGACAAGTCTTTGTCTTGCTTTTGGAGTGGGCCAGAATGCATTCGGAACGAAAAGAATTGGTTCGTACCAGATATCCAAATTGAGTGTGGATCAAATTACATTCATTCCCGGCATAAGAGGGGCTCTTCGGATTGAATACTGGATAATTATATTTAAAAATTCTTCGCCTAGGCTGCTCGAGCTGCTCCTTTCTTCAATATGAGTTTCTCGAGTATTTAACTCAGTATCAAAAGTACCGCCAAGTAATATGCTTCCTGGTTTAATCACCGTTTGATCTTCTCACAACTGATCACAATCTTGCATTCTAATACCATAGCCGCGGCAGAGGGTACCACCAAGTAATATGCTTCCTGGTTTAATCACCGTTTGATCTTCTCACAACTGATCACAATCTTGCATTCTAATACCATAGCCGCGGCAGAGGGTACCACCAAGTAATATGCTTCCTGGTTTAATCACCGTTTGATCTTCTCACAACTGATCACAATCTTGCATTCTAATACCATAGCCCCGGCAGAGGGTACCACCAAGTAATATGCTTCCTGGTTTAATCACCGTTTGATCTTCTCGCAACTGATCACAATCTTGCATTCTAATACCATAGCCGCGGCAGAGGTTCATATTTCTTTATCTTCTGTTTCCGCTTCTCATCAACATTTCGTCCGAGCAGAAGAGGGAAGAACCTCCTTCAGGGCACCTAACGAGCAAATTTAAGCCAAACGCCTTTGATAGACATTTTGAGGCTCCTAGTAATAATGTATAAAGACTGTCCAAAGAGATGTTTTTATCACTTAGAAAAATTTTATTTCTTTGGATATCTCAGCTGAAAATTGAAGTATCCGAAAATTTAGGAATTGAAATCTTCATTTTAGAAATTTGTAGCCGAAAGTTACCTTCTAAAAACTTACCAGCGAACCATTTACTCATCCGGCGAAACTTCTATGTGACCTTTTAAGTGCTCAAAATTGCAATAATATCCCTTCCGAAACCGTAAGGGACTTCTTTTCCCTGGTTGCGAATTTTCACTTGATGTTTTAGTAAAGAATTCTGCAGCTGTTTGGCAACGTTAACGTGACTGAACTGAATTGTTAGGACAGTTTGACTCTCCCGAGTAACAACACCATTAAGTACAAAGTTTATCCTTGTAATTAAATGAATTTACTATTTAGTAGCATGGTCAGTTTTCATGCCTTGTCTCTTAAAGTTCTTCTGTTCTAGAGAGGAGAGGATGGAGGGAGCCATTTGGATTTCCCGCACGAATTTATGTCTAATGATATTTATTTCAAGGAATGCACTGTGCGGGATCCTTGTTGCGAACCAAATGATTGCAGTTTAAAGAGTTCCTCCCAATGCACTGATGTAATTCACAGCTGCTGTCAAAAGTGCCAGGTGTATTTCATTTGTATTTTTCTTAAGTTGAGCGGCATTTGCAACTTGTATGACGAGACTTATTACGTCAAGGACATGTATCTGAATTGCGAAAAAAAATCAAGTTGAGATGTAGATCACCGCAGTTGTGAACGTTTCTTGAGCGGTAACGAATGGGAAGCATAGAAAGTTCAGCCTTGAACGGGACTCGAACAGATCGCCTTTGCGGTGCAGTGCTCTGCTAATTGAGCTATCAAGCCAATTGGGAGCTGATGATTTGAGAGCCAGTTGGTGATATACCCGTAGAGGATAGGAATATGAAAGTACTTATTATTCTTTCTGCTGCTCAAATAAGTCTGTCAGATATATATTATAAATTCACAGATATCTTGGGGCTTCACAAGAATTAACTGCATGCTTAGCTTGTCTCCATTAGTCAGATAATTCTGACCTGTCGGTTGTAGCACAGCACATTTGTGGGTAATATTCAAAGAGCTACCGAATATTTTTTCCTTGCTCAACAATGCATGCAGGGATCTAATTTGGGCCTCCGTATTAAATTGTGTATAATTTTATTGGACATGCATGAACTGAAGTGCAATGCTAACGATGTCTTTAAACTATGTCAAATTCAGTTTTCTCCTCTTGGAACACTGTGTCGAAATAGCACAGGAGAATGCGATGTGCCAGAAGCTTGTGACGGAAAGTCTGCACAGGCAAGTAGTATCTAAAATAATCATAATCCCCAACCATTTTTCTCATACATTTATAAGGGTCCCAAGGTTTTGCCATTCTCAACAACTAAGTTGAGCCGTATTCTATAGTGAGGATATCTCAAACGCCACCTGTTGCTGTAAATGTGCATACAGAGCCTCATTAGTGGTCGAAACGAAGTGTTCTTGAGAAGACTGTTGGTGATTGCCTTGCTAAGTACCCAAACGCAAAGACTAAACAACAGAAACAATGGCTTGAACTTCAAACAATATAGAAGCTGCTTCAATGCCAAATAATAGCTGGCTTTCCAGAGCTGCTCCGCTACCCACAGATAATTGCTGCGCAACTTCAAACCAGGCATTAAAAACTCTTTTCTCATCGATGTCCAGCTGGAGCGAACAAAACAAATGTAAAGGCACAAAGAGTTTTTCAGTCGAAAGTGTGAATTTCTTGTAAAATTCCCTTTCCTTCCAGTGTCCTTCAGATGATCACATCAAAGATGGAACGTCCTGTCAGGGGGAGGGAGAGGTAAAATTTTGCTTTTATCAACGTCATGCCTATCACGTGTTGCATTAGATCTGATTTCATGCAAAATAATGTATCCACTTCTCCAGATTAGCAAGCCATACTTGAAACTCCTTACTCGCTGGAACCTACACAACGAACTATTTTCCTTGGCGACAGTTTTTTTAGCTGCATGAGTTTATGGGGAAGAAAAACAGAAATGGGAAAAGAATTAGCCTGTTGGTTAATTCAATACAATATCTGTAGCTCAAAAATTTATACTGGTCAGCTTTTAATGTTTAGCACGTATATACAGAAGAGACACCAAATTAAAAGATCCCAAATCCTGATTTATCGTTTACATTCCGCAAATCGATCATTGCTGGAAAAAATGTTCATAAATCGAAGCACACAATTCAATGAATGCAGATCAAACGAAAAAGACGATAGCTTCAAGTAGGTGAGTGTTTTTAAAGTGCAAACACTGTGCCTCGCTGAATGGCACCCTTCTGTAATAGAAACTCGTTTAATTTATGTCTCGTGTTGTTAGCTACTGGTGGGAAAGTACGTAGGGAGTGTGAAAAAGGCAGTTTTACCACAGCCAATCACAGCACGGTACATAAGGATCAATCCGCAATTTTGGGAGGGAGACTTGTGTTCTAAAATTGATTTGCTCGGCTGCAGAGCAGATTCTTCAGGTGAGTATTAACGTGTCCTGAATATGATTAGGTATAAACAATTTCGTATATTTGCACTTTGCTTAGTCAAAAGTGACAGAATTACTGTAAGAATCTGGGATATCATGAGGAAATAAATGAATTATCGATTTGACACACTCCAGGCAAGGACTTGTGATAGGAAATGAGCGTATTTAAATCTTGAGGAACTGTTTGAATTCATCAGCACTAAAGGGAAATTAAGGTTTACTTGCACTTTACAAAAAAGGATAATAAATCGTTTGCCCCGTTTTACAAATATTTTCCAAAAAAATTCGTCAAGACGTTTACTTACGCAAAGGGTAAGGGGCGTACCGCTTACATCTTGCCTCTGTAGCATTCCACTGATGTGCGTCAAACCCTAACTAGAAAATATAAACAAGGTTTTATGCAGCAAATAAAATCTACCTCGACTTAATCTTTCCTTTTTTAGCATCATCGTCCGCTCCCACCCCAATTCAAGGCTTTGGTGGCCTGTGCGTAATGCCACAAGGCTGGGCCTCCTGTCCTTCACCGGACGGAACGGAGTTGATCTTTACGTCTCCTGGTCGTTGTGAAGGAGAAGGTTCCCAGTTCACTCTATCAAATGGCATTCTTATGCATAAATGTAGTAAAAAGAGAGTATGTCCCAAGGGAGGAAGAAATTATTATGGAGTTCCACTGGTCATTGACAGTAGATGTGACGTTACAGAGTCCAAGTTTGAAAGGAATCAAGGTGAATTTATGGATTTAATGAATGTAGTATATATGTTCTGCTCTGTTAGCAAACAGTCAATCAACTATACATAGAATCGGCTAGTTTGTGAGCTAGTCAGTCGGCCGAACTGTAAAATGGCAAACAAGTGAAATTAACCTACCAGTCAGTCGATCAGTCAGTCAGTCAGTCAGTCAGTCTGTCACTCATTCACTCACTCACGCACGCACGCACGCACGCACGCACGCACGCACGCACGCAAGAACGCACTCAGTCAGTCAGCCAGTCAGTCATTCAGTCAGTCAATCAGTTTGTCTGTCACTCACTTACTCACTCACTCACTCATTCGGCGGTGCGTCAGTCATTCTACCTCTTGCTCTGTCTTTCATCGATAAGATCTGAAAATTAATTTGCAACATCTCAATAGTCTCAATAGTCACAATGGCAGTACTGGCCGATTTTTCGAAGGCATTTGATACTGTGGCCTATGGACCTGTTTTAAAAAAGCTACATAAACGGGAAGAAAACGGTTTGTCCAAATTGATGGCAATTCCTCTAGCACCATTGACGCATCCTTTGGCGTTCCACAAGGATCTATTCTTGGACCTGTATTATTCATTTTAATGTTAATGACCTATCGGACTTTCTGGGATCAGTAACTTTATATCAATACGCCGACGGCACGACCATATATGTTCAAGGCAAACCATCCAACATCGGATCAAGGATCAAGCCTCCTAGAAACTAAATTGCATTAGATCCTCCTTTGGAAAGACGATGTGCAGTTTAAGATATCTAAGTGCTACAGCACTTTGACCGTACTCAAGAAACTAAAGAACCTTGCACCTTTTCATGACAGAACAAATCTAGCTGAAAGTCTCGTTTTATCAAGAATTGGCTACAACGATGTTGTGTCCTACCCTCCTCTAGTTTATCTAGTTAAGCGTTTACATAGTGTTTAACTATCCGGGGCCGCTTTTGTGTTAAATCGTTTTGCTAAAGAGTCGGGCGTGTTAGATCTTGGTTGGCTACCTGTTACTTACCGTAGAGACTTAAATCTGTCAAAACTAGTCTTCAATTCATTGAATCACTTACGCCGGCCATCATACATGTATCTAAAGCTTGAACGGTACGCACGTGTTAAAACACTCAGATCTTCCAATGAGCGTAAGCTTACAGTACCCATAGTTAATGATACGCTACAAGACTGTGGAGCTGCAATATTATGTTAACGAGCTTTCAGCAAACATGAGGTACAGTACTGATCCCCGTGACTTTAAACACAAGTGTAAAAAGTATTGTTGTTCACTAGCTAAGCTATTGGTTTGACAATTATCTTTTTCTTAATTATTAGTTGGGTATCAAGCATATACGAAAACATGTATCATTCCCCTATCATTGCTTTGCTTTGATTGCCAGCGAGGTCACTTCGACACGTGTCTAGTCGGCTCTGTGTGCACCCGCTCAACGGTGTTGCTATGGAGGGAGTCAAACTTGTCTTATGGAAAGGATGCGAAAAAGAGGGGCTAGGCTTGCATTTCGTGGCTAACGGTAAGTCATGGAATCTTGGACGCTGGGTCGGATATCATTCTATTTGATCGGCCATCATTTTCAGCCTCATCCAATAATTGACTCTGTAATCCATGGTGACAATATTATTGATTCAAATAGACTTAATTCACTACACTTTTATGTCTTTCACTGTTAGCCCCGGCACCAATACACAGTTTATGAGCGTGTCATGTGATTTTTAGATTGTCTAGGTTCCCTTGGTGTGGCTGATAGACAAGTCATCCCCGACGCTCGTATCACGGCCTCAAGTCACAGGCCAGATTATCCACCCAAGGAAGCGCGGTTACATAGCTTTAAAGGCTGGTGTGCCGCACGGAAGGACCAAAACCAGTTTATTCAGATTGATTTGGCTCAGGCAAGTGAACTTCGTTTGTGAAAGTGTGGTCAGAAAGGATACTAAAACTAGCTGAGAGTAAGTTTCGGCAAAAATTAAGGAAAGCTGCAATCCGTGACAACATATCTTCGCGTGAATTGCACATTAATTTTTTTTCGTGAAATGACATGAAATAAATCGTATATTGGACTGCGGATATGAAATCAAGTAAAGCTATGATCCTTGCAATTATGAAGGCAATTTTAGCAAGTCCTGAATTTTTTCAGTCTTCTGTACGCAATTGCTAAAATTGCCTTATACTAGTGTAAATGCTTTAATTGTCCAGGTAACTGCGCTCATATCCTCTCTTTTTCCTACTATCATTGTCTTGCTGCTGCACTCACTAAATGTAGTGATTAACCAATTTATTCTTTAACCGTGTTTCGTTTGCCAAGTACGATTTTTTTGTAGACTGTCGAGTTAGCTATATATCGGTCGAAGGTGAGCTTTCGCTAATTGTTTTATCCCTTGGATGCCTTTTCTTTTCTAACGACAAAACCGACTGTTCTTGCTTTTAGGTAAAAAATGTTTCGACCATCGTCCAGACAGGCATTGATTATGGTGACGTCACAGCGTTCTTTCTCTACTACAGCCAGGATGGACAGCGATGGAAGGTGTGGTCAAGCAAACCTCTGGCTCCTGTAAGTGCTAATAAGTGAAAAAAAAATGGCAAACGTCGTTCTCCAGGAAGCCATTCTTAAAAATAAATAAACAAATAAATAAATAAATAAATAAATAATAATAATAATAATAATAATAATAATAATAATAATAATAATAAAAAGAAAATATAAATAAAGTAAAAAAAAAAGCAACGAAAATATCAGAGTTGATCATCTGAACCATTTTAGCATTATTAATGTAACTCAGTGAAATCATGCTTAAAAGGTGGATAAAGCCATCTACGGAATTATCAATGTCCAAAGAATAAGCCTTATCCAATTTTAATCATCTTAGCCGTCCATTGCAGTGAATAACCAGCGGATGACTGCATAGTTTAGCCCCGAGTTTTAACGCTCGGGTGATGGGGGTCACACAACAGAGAAATGCTCCAGTTTATGGCGTTTCCTTTTCGAGGAAAGACCACAACACGGGGAGCTCCGTGGCCTACTCTTTGCAAACAATAATATTTTCACGTCCCACAGAGTTTTATAATCGAGGATTTAGAGACGGTGCTTACGTTCCATAGTCTTTATTCATACCAGAAGAGGGAATAGGGATGGCGCAGTGGTTAGAGCACTCGCTTTTCACCATTGCGGCTAGGGTTCGATTCCCAGACTTGGCGTCACATGCGTGTCCTTAAAGCGCAGAAAGCGACGGCCGACTGCCTTTGATCCTTTAACCAGCTCTCTGTAACGAAGAGCCTTAACAGGACTTTCACTTGGCGTACGCGCAACATTGCCCATCCAGCGCAACCACGTCCTAAACTAACTGAGATACTAAACAGCGTTTAGTGGTCTTTGGATAACTAGGATCTGTAGACGGAACAATTTCGGGGGGAAAAATCATGAAATCTGATCTACAAAGTTGTACAAGCGACTTTTTTTTTTTTACCGTTTTTAAAAAAAACCTGTGCAAAACAGTAAAATGTCTGAGCTTTTAGACTTTTTCCTTTTCTGGTCACCTGGGATGCCAAGTGCTTTCGCAATTTTTAAAAACACGAAGAAGAGATGCACTGAAAACAATTGACACTCGTTCTTTCCATCACAGGCGATTTGTTTCAAAGGAGGATGCAGTTCCTCTCTAGACTCTCAGTGCCGAGATCTCTGGGGACCAGGTACACTAATCTCATTTGAACTATAGCGTTGGTGAAATGAATGCAACCTAACCTCCATGTGACGTCTAAATGATCGTGAGCCCAAGATGATCACGCGCATACTTGCTTTTACTAGCTATTAAATGCGTTGTAGGCTACAATCTCGGACTGTTGAGACAAAAGAACATTTTGTGTACTCCAACAAGTTATCCAAATGTACCGCTTGCAACCTGCCCTTTTCCCTCCCCCCCAACCTCAATGTTGATTTCTCTTGGGCAGAAATATACTGTAGAACGTATGAGGATACTCAGCAACATTGACTGAGTGGGCGGGGGGAGGGGAGTGGGAAGGGGAGAGTAAGTAGGGATGTTTAAAAATGAAGGCGAATTTGTGTTACTGTCTCAACAGTTTTGTCCGAGATTGTAGCTGGCGACTCAAGTCTCACTATCACATTCAAACGTTTGGATCGCTTGACAATACCAACAATTCTTCGTAGCTCACGCCAGTTTCAAAGCTTTCAAGTAACGTTCTTATTAGAAGGTTTGCCACTACAACGCTGTTTCCCTTAGTAGCAATGTTGTGATACCATAAGAAACACCAAACATTGCTAAACCATATGTGGTTATTATTGTGACGCAATATGTCACCGTGGCAACGGGAAAGCCCTGTAATGACACCCTATATTTTGGCTTCAGTTGCTCATATCTCCAAAATAACTTTTAATTGGTGGAAAGTGATCAGAAGGCCAAGGAGTTAAAAAAAAAAAAAAAATCTGTACAGCTGATTCAGAGCCACCATATAATCTGTGATTTTATTTTTTAAGGTGGTTCTGATTCTACAGTACAATTATTGATGTTAATTAGCTCATGAGAACCATGAATATTCTGTGAGTTTTAAATATTCGCAAGGAGAGAATTGACTCTCTAACGAATTACGGTGTTGTAACAAAAGCATTGGTATATCAATTATTTACATAGTGGTGTATCTCTCCCTTTTGCTCTTTTCTTCAATAGAGGCTTTATCTGCCCCCACTGCCTGTTACAATGAACTAAACCGTAATGGTCAGGGTTTCGGTACCTGTAGCTCCCGGGGGAATGTTCCCTGCGGTAAAAGGTAAGTGACAATTAAGTGTATGTATAGTTGTTGGCAATGAGTTACTGAAAAGGCGGTTGTAAATCAGTTATGCTCACATAAACAAATAGATTCCAGGTTGCCGTGGTTCTGTTCAGTAATCGTGAGATCACCGATGACGTCGAAATGTGTTAAGAACAAAAAAGTGGCACACGAGGTGATAGCCGAGTGTGTCACTGATGTTAATAATTGTTATAAGTGAGTGGTCTCACCACCAGCACTACGCCAGCGAATTTCTTAGTTTCTGTTATTGATATTCTTTGTCAATTTTTGTTATTTCATATGCCCAAACCAGAAGTGTCTATGCGCATTCATATATATTCTTCTTACCACTTATTTTTGTTACGTTCTGTCAATTTGTCAACAGCCATACGAAATGCGGTCAGCTGCAGTGCTATACAAACGCAAGAGACTGGCCAGTGGTCGATTACGGGAATTATTACGAGTTGAAAGTCTTAGCTTCAGGAGATCGATGCAGGTAACTTCATTGGTGTTTTAAATAGCCCGTTCCTATCTGGGGGGGGGGGGGGGGGTAAGATAACGACTTGTCTTTCTGACTCTCTGTCTCTCTCTGTTTCTCGGTTTTCTCGGCCAATTTTTTCACTTGGAACAGGCTACCTAATTCTTGTGATGAATTTAGAGTTTTTTTTTTTTCAAAGTTTTCTAATAAGTTGTCCTTCCCTGCAAACAAAAACGTAGTTACCATTATGAAATGAAAACTCCTCTTCAGGTTTACTTCTGCCGGTTCAAATTGGGGTCCACAAACAACCATTGATTGCCCTCCGAAATTATGGCTGTTACACACTCCGGCCAAGGGTAAAAATAAATTGTGGAAGCCTTGTGATTGGCTATCGGAGTTAATTCTGGAAACTGTCTTCCAGGCCGCAAACAAATTAATTTAAGAAGCATCAAATAATAGGCACTTCTGTCATCATCAGAAACTAGCATGACTCTTGCAAAATCGTCGTACATCTAATTAGACGAATTCCCCGATTTATCCACACCTATGCCCTGATTTATCTGCCGTGACATGAACAATAACCTTTCTACTTGAAGCAAAAGACACATATAACAGAACATAATCTTTCCCTTCTTGGCAGCGAGCAAAATTAAAGTTGGGGAGAAGACAAAGGGACACTTTGTGAGGCTTATTAAAGTTGTCTTGCGTTTAAATACAAGCGTGGGAGGCACGGTGTCCTCATGGTTAGTGTACTCGACTCCGGAGCGAATGGTCCGGGTTCGGGTCCTAGCCGGGAACATTGTGTTGTGTTGTGGGCAAGACACTTTACTCCCACGGTGCCTCTCTCCACCCAGGTGTATAAATGGGTACTGGAGAAATGCTGGGGATAACCCTGCGATGGACTGGCATCCCATCCAGGGGGGAGTAGAAATACTTCTAGTCGCTTCATGCCATGGAAACCGGGATACGCTCCGGCCTGATGGGCCACTTGGCTCGTATGCAGACTCTCCCTTACCGACCTTAAATACATGCACTTTTGGACATATCTTATTCTTTAAATTAGGGCAGTGTCTCGTAAGACAAGTGTTGGGAATGTTGGCATGGTCAAGGAAGGAACTGTTTGTAAAAATAATAAGGTAAAATTGGAGAGCACGCTATTGAATTGTTGTGTCAAACATGTATAGAGCGGTTTTCAATTGAGTGTCCAAAGTAATTAGCGAATTATTTTGGTTTTGCATCACTTCACTCAGTGATTGGTTCAAAGTTCTCGCGCCATTTTGTCAACCAATGAGAAGTGAAACCAAACCAAGTGTGGCTCACGCGTGCACATTTTCCCGCGCTTTGTGTCGGCTACGTGTAATTGCTTCGAGTTTTGATTGGTTTACTGGATCGTCCCCATCCTTTTTGATTGGCGAAAGTAATTACTTTGGTTTTGGTTTTACGACACTCGATTGAAACTCTCTTTATTACTGTGGTATTGCAATCTCATTTTCGAGGTTAACCTATCAGAATCGCCGAAGTAATTCAAAGTAAATTATTGATATCTTAAGCATTTTAAATTTTGTTAGCTGTCTACTTACTTTTTACGCGTAGCATCGTTAAAGGAAATGTTAAGGTGATGTATAGTTTCTTTTTTTTAATTGTGCAGATCTGTGTTGCCAACAAGTGTACTGGAGTAAAACAGTCATCGTCAAACGACTGTCCAAGAACTCCTGATGGAAAAGAATGTGGCGGAAAGGGGGTAGGTCTTTATCTTCTGACCGGACCTGCATCATTTGCAAGACCTCGCAGGATTCGTTGATCAAACAATAGACCAAGTAAAAGAACAATACAGGTGCAGCTGATGAAGATTTTGAAGAATTGCGGATCAACTGGTATAACAGAGAAGCGACGTAAAAACCAAGGCAATTACTGACATCAATTGTAACAGGCCATAAGGTCGTTGACTGATCAGACCTCAAAGTTATTACGCGACTTCTGGTCACTTTTGAAAGCGCGGAATGAATTCCCATGGTCAAGTCGCTATTTCTTTTTTTTTTCCAGTTTTGTTTCTTGATTTAATTTGCTGAAGCAGAGGCATATAAAAAACCAGGAAATATTTATTGCTGCTCGACGTTTCGGGGTCATCATGACTCCATTATCAAGAGACTAGTTAAATAGCATGCAAATAAGGAAACTTTAAGGTACAAGATAAGCATAAATTACAATAAACGGCCTAAACAAACACCATGGCGCTGATGGAATCCGTTTGCAGGGTATGTGGGTTATACACGTGGTCACTTACACGAGCGCGTAGAAGGGCACACTAGGGAGTCATCTTCGATTTAAAAACATTAAAACCTCCAATACAAAAATGCCTGAATGCTTCATTGAGCAATTTCACACCATCACGAAATGTAGCTGCAAATTTGATTGCCTCGTTAAAGAAATGTTATACATTCGCATGCGTAAACCAACATTGAACGTGCAAACGGATTCCATCCGCGCCAAGGTGTTTGTCTAGGCCGTTTATTGTAATTTATGCTTATCTTGTACCTTTCCTTATTTGCATGCTATTCCCAAAGCGCATGGTCTCCGTCTCCCATCACGTTAATTTTCAAAGACGTCGGTTTCACTGTTAAGGTCTATCGCTTTATAACAGCTAAGAAACTCTAAATTAAAAAGTAACTTGTTTACCGAATAAACATATAAATAACCTTGAACTTTCGCATCAACGACCCTTTCGCTTATGATTTTTGTTTCTTCTCATTCTCCAGGTTTGTACAAATAGAGGGAAATGTTATTGCCAAGGAAATTTAGACTCAGAAACATTTTGCAGATCAGGTAAACATATAAGTCAGATAATTATATGTGAATGTATTGAGGCTTTTAAAACAAGGGAAAAAACTATTTAAAACAAAATAGAGATGAAAAAAATGATTTTTTAATGTAAAAAGGAAGGTTTGCAGAATGGGTGATTTGCACTAAAAGTAGAGACTTCCATATGGTATTAATTAGTTACATCTATGAGTAACAATTTGTAAACAATTTGTAAACCTTAAAAATTTCTTGTTATCAATTTTTTAAAGATTATTTAGTGGAAACCGTCATTTGTTGAGGTGATAGGCACTTTAAACTAAAGTTAGTCTTCTTTTGCTTTAGGCATTACAAATAAGTACCGTCTCCGGTACATTTTTTTTTTGATTAAGCGAAATGTGAGTGTGTAATGGTATGTTCTCTAAGGCGGCTATCACCTCAAGGAATGTTTCCACTTCATTAGTTCTCCGAAATCGTCCCACATTGTATTGTGTTTCGAACCTATTCAGCTTTTGAAATCTCATTTACTTTTTTACTCGCTTTGAAAGACGGGAAAAGTGGAATGTCCGAGCAATGGAGGTGAATGGGTTTGATATCGGGTTGACGTCACAAATGGGCAATTTCCGAGTTCATGTCTGCCTCGCTTAAAAGCTATTTTAAGTGCGAAGCTTTTGTATGGGTAATAAGTTCTCCTTTGCCTAGGAATGAAAACCAGTTATCATGAGAAAAACTTCGCTCTTGGACTCGCTTTGAAGAGGAGGCAAGCACGAACTCGGAACTGGCGTATTACCCTTCATTGCATCACAATACACCTTATTCCAAAATGGCCGCCATTTTAGTATTCCTTTTTGGTCTCGTTCAAGGTCAAACATTCGTTTGAATTTTACGTTTGAAAGCGAGACCAAAACGGCCAATTTGCAAGGAAACAAAACTGAACCCTTAAATGGCGGCCATTTTGGAATAAGGTGTATGTGAAGCATTCTGTGACGTCAACCAGGTATTAAATCTATTCCTCTTCATTGCGCGATCGTAGATCAAATGACAAGTAGTTTTTCCACTTTTTAGTATCCTGTAAAACGGTGGCGTTGAAGGAGAGAGTTTAGCGAACCTGAAAATTAGTGTTAGACAAGTGCAGATAATTGTTGGACGGAAATGGGTTTTTTAGGTGATAGACACTTTAAATGTGAAAAAAAAATCTCCTTTCAATTTCAGAAAAGCAAGCCCGTGATGGAGGCTGGGGCGCGTGGTCTAAATGGACCAATTGCACACGTGTTTGCGGAAAGGGAACGAAGACTAGGCATCGCTTCTGTAACAACCCTGCACCGGTCTATGATGGACAACCCTGCGCTGGAGGCAGGATCCAAACGGTAGCATGCAACATTAAAACATGCCCAGGTAATTTAAAATAAACAAAACAAACCAAACCAAAACCAAACAAACAACGTGAGCGCCCTTCAATCAAAGACTACAAACTTCCCGCTCAGGGATGTCAGATATACATCTTATTCAACGGTTTGACATATAATACGCGCGGATATTTTGCTCATTGCTCGTAATTTTCCTCGCCCCTGCGGGAAAAATACTACGCAACTTGCAAAATAACTCGAGCATTAGATGTTAAACCACCGAATAAGAGATTAATTATTCCACTACAAAAAAAAGGTGTGATGTTGCTTCAATGTTATTTGTTAAGAGTGTTTTGAAAAAAAAAATGCATCATCTGTTCTTCAGGGCGCGTACGAACGATGAAAACAGCACAAAATGTTAGCCAAAGATCTTTATTTGATTGGATAAACAAAGTGACGAGTGACAAGCGATGGCAAGCCCAATTCTCAGGCTTTGTATCGTGTTGAAAAACTCATTGAAAAACTCAGGTTCCGTCCGTATTTGCTCTCTTCTAAACCGGTCAAACTGGGACAGTGCAGTGTATTACTGTCTCATATTTTGCGCATTCTCGTGACCAAATATGGTATAATGGCATAATAGTGGAATAATAAAATAAAGTAACACTCGTTCCTTCTCTCAGTCATTCATTCATGTCGACATCTTTTGTCGCTTGGAAGGGAAACTGGAGTCCAGTTTCCAGACGGAGTGTACACTATAAATCCTGACGGGAAAGGACCGGTGAATACCTACTGCGACATGACTCGTGATGGCGGTGGATGGACGCTATTGGTCACTAGTCACACCAATACGTGGACGGCCAATAATGTGAAGGAGAGGAACACCAAACAGCCGACGCTGAATGGCGATTTCTCCATCTTAAATAAGGCAGATGATATCAAAAAGACTTTGATGGCAGAAGGCGATTGGTTTGAGTATAGAATTGAAGCAAATGAAAGAGGTAAGGCTCGAGCGAGCGATACAAAGAGTAAACGAGCGATAGAAATGCGGTTGAGATTCTAGATCGTGTTTACTTTAAACGACAGAATGTTGTTGGTCTTGATAATCTTGCTTATCAAGCTGGTCGTGTAACAACGTGATACTAAATCTCTTTAATAATAGCATAGGGGTAAGCAAATCATCCCATCATAGCCACACGTGTCAGTCGGAATCCCCATGTTATTCAGTATTTCTCAGTATCAAAGCAAGGAAGGTAACTCTTCGCAACCTTCACGGTGTGTAGTGGAAAAGTCTCTGGAGGAAGGGAAGCGGCATGCCATTCCCGCTTGGCATGAAGATAAGAGCACGTTGTAGTGCTATGTGTTTCTCAGATATAGGGAGCATCACAGCTTAAAATACGACATTACTCAACAAAAACGTTTTATTATAACTGTTGACATGACGACCACGTGTGTACCGCTGTAACATGTCTTAAAAAAAAACAAAAAAAAAAACAGCCAAATAGATAGGTTTAGACGGGCTGGAGAAGGAAGAGTGAGTCCAACAAAAAACTTGCGGAGAGTCCAAAAAGACGGAGAGATACTGTTTCAGCGAGGAGAAGCTTTGAAGGAATCGGTCGCACCCAGCGAAAGAATTGCCACGTGGAATAACGTGACAGACTCCTATAGCTCGGACTGAATATGTCTCCAAAAGCAAAGAAACGAGCTCCTCAATTTCCGAACCTACTACTTCAGGCGATAGATTAGCCAAATCATCAGTTCCTATCTCCAAAATGATCACGGCGGGTTTAAGACGCCCGACCACGTGGAGATCGTAAGTTCGAAGCTTATAAACTGTGCGACCGCCAACCCCGTGAAAGCAAACCGTGGCGTCTGAGAGATTGAAATTCTGGTCTGTACGAGGATGAAATCGAGATGACAAGTCATCACACATTCTTCTAACGAAAGAATGACCCAAAATAAGGACAGTAGGAACGCTACCCGGCATATCAGCAAAGCAAACGACAACAATACACAACAAGGATCGGCGTTAAGAACTAGAATTATCACACAGGAGATAAAACCAAAAATTAATAGAACTTAACTCTTAGAATCGCTAACGAGACGTAACTGGGGACCACAGGACTTAAGAGACGTAAAAAAAAAAAGAAAGAAAATACGTAATTCAAAGGTCCAAAGTACCTGAAACAATTCGAAACACGTCTACGCTTGAAGAAGGTTAGCGAAGAATGACGCTTACTAGATGCCAGGTCACTAAGCCAAAATCGCGCTGTCGAATGAATTCCCTTGAGCCCCCAGTCACGTGCCCATGTCATATTTTACTGTATTACATAATCGCTAGCATAGAAACAGGAAACGCACAAGCCGTGACAAAACATAAAAATTATATTTGGGCTGCAAAATGATTTCATTTCTCATTTTGCTTTGGCGATTAATTTGCCCTCACCTTCACTGGGCAGTAGTCACTGTTCTCTTTATCAGAATTTGCAACAATTTCTTGTAATTCAATTTATTGTAGTGTGATTAAAACACGGCTGTAGGTAAAGGCCTACAGCCATTTTACTCCAACTTTGGCTTGTCTCTCTTGTCTCCCTGCCCAGTAAACGTAGCAGCTTAGAGGCGATTTAATATTATATAATGAGTGGAAAACATAAAAAAAAAAAAACAGTCTTGCCCAGTATAATTGATGTCATCCTTTTGGTTTGTACCTTTGCAGGCCGCTGGGGAGGAATTTGGCGAGCTCCAAGAGACTACACTTTCGTGGCTGTGAACAACAAGCAGACAAATGTAAAACTGTTGAAGAGGTTTGATAATTGGAAATATGATGACTATGGAATTGAAAAGCGAATGCCTTGGATATCTGGAGCTAAACTGACAACGTCACGTAACGCTACCGGAGATCGACAATGGGGAACATTGATTGGTGATAAATGCTTTTTTTTTTTGTTTATTCGTTTTCCAACTCGTCATGATTCTGTCCCTAACCAAGCTATTGGAACTCTAAGACTATTCAATTCAATTATACAAACATTTCTTTTGTTTCGGCTAAGAATGACAGCTGATTACCTAGGCCAAAACCAAGGATAGGGAAAAAAATGTGCATTACAAAAGACTTCATTTCTAAAACTTTGTCCTGGCTCCATAACTAAATAACGTCACGTTTCTTAAAAGGATTAAGATGTTACAATCATGTATGAATTCGTCATTTTTAGTACTTTGGCTACCCAGTGATATATCAGTTTTTAATGACATTTCTTCAATAGTTAGCCAACTTACCTAGTTTAAAAAAAGTCCGGTTTAGGTCAATCAGTATATAGCGTCATGCTTTCTATAGAAGATTGAGTTTTTAATAAGCGAAAGTGTGAGATATTTCAGTAAACACTCTCCTAATACATTAAAACCAAAGCAAGCAGGCACTAATCACAATAGAGGCAGACAATTTCACAGTGTAGTCGTCACGTAAAGCACGAACATCAAACTGGTAAAACTGATTTTGAGGCCCCTAGCCTTCAACGCGGGCGAGTATTTTACTTTGATTGGCTGATAATTTGGAACGAGATTTCTTAGCCAAAGGCAACTAGTTTTAGTACCAAAGAAATCGTGAAATTGCTTTCGACATTTAAAAAAAAAGTGAGAATGCTTTTTTGCTTCGAGGCTGGTTTAGACGGGTGTGAGTTAAAAAGACTGTGTGTCCTTATGCCCAAAATGTCCCTGTTGGTAGCATGAACCGTTCTAAAATTAGTGCCATATCTACACGATGAAATCCGAGAATTCACAAAAACTTAGCCCAAGGTGTTCAATCTGCAATCCGGTCACCAAACAGTCACATTGTAGTGGTATAGCGCTAAGAAATCTAAGGGTGCGCTCGATTGACCCAATTCCGGGAAATAATAAGTGGATTGATGATTGAAGACGGTGTGTTTGTCGATTTGACGCAACAAGGATAATAAGGATGTGTTGAAAATAGCATTTTAGCAGGTGTTTGACAATTTTAATGCGTATGTCCATAAAAACGAAGGATTCTAACTTCTATTCCTTGTATTCCTATTCCGGAATAGGCTTGATTAATCGAACACACCCTAACTGCAACAGAAGTTGTAAATTGTCAGTGGTTTGAGCTGTACATTTGAACGCTCTTCATGCAGGAAGCCAAAAGAGCTGAGCATAGCCCCTTCAATATCTCTAATAGTCAACGTGCTCCACATCTCCACATCGTTTCGGTACCACATCTTTATTATTATTATTTTATTTGCTTGTGTTCGAAGGTAACTCCAAGCTGTTCTTCCCTGCTCCCTGGCTGGACGGTAAAGACCTGGAACAGCATCCAGTGAACATATGGTACTGGATCCGAGAACCAAGCTACAAACCTCCAAAATCATGTTTGGATGTCCAGTTAAGAATTTTAGCGAACAATAAGCTTTTACAAGGTAATTTCATTCTTAAGCGATGTATTTTGTCGACATAAAAGGATAATATATTAACGAAAAGGTAAGAGAGTTCAGAGATCGTAGAATACCAGGAATCAGTGAAAAAGGGTACGGAACATAAACACAATACCCAAGTACTAAAACTCCATTTCTTCAGGAATTCCGTAAGAGGATATTTTCGAAAAAAAATTTCCAAAAACACATGTTCTCAGGGAGATGATTCTTTGGGCTTTCTTACCTTTTTTTTTTTTTATTTTTTTTATTTTTTTTTATTTTCTTCATAAACTTGTATTGACTCTTTTGGTGGCACAAAAAATGCCCGCCGGACCGAACTTTCAGGAACTTAAAATAACTATAGGAAAAGTGCCCACTTTATCATTAAACTTGCAAATGGCTAGTCTTCAGCTTTCAATTCGGAAAATATATATATTTTTTAATCGGATGCGTGGGAAGTGAAGTTCCATGTTCCATAATCCTGCCAGCATGTGGTCAACTTGGCTAGATTAGCTGGAAGGACGTCTGGGCGACTGAGACACAAATACGAAATTAAGCCAGAATTAAGGCTGATGTCCGGATGGTGGAACCTTCGCTAAGACCAAGGTTTCCCTCTGCGTAATTCCACCGGGATTGGGTTAGGGTTGATAAGGGGGATGGGTGCCAGTGATGAGCGTTGTGTATGTGTGTGTGTGTGTGTGTGTGTGGTTTTTTTTTTTTTAATATTAATGACAATAGTTTTCGTATGGACCTTTCCTGTTTTCCAGATGGTATCTACAAGATCACACTTGGTAATCGAGACATTCAGACTCATTGCAAGTTTAGTGCATACGGAGGAGGCTGGACACTGTTGTTGACCAGTGCGAGCGACAACGGATGGACAAGAGACAACCTGAAATCACGAAACATGGGTACACCAGCAATGAATTTAGACTTCTCTATACTAGAGATGGCAGATAAAATAACGAATACAAAGCATTTTCAGGTATTTTGAGTCCAATCTGGTGGTTACTTACAAGTAATCGTTTTGTAGAGTTGTTTCGCTGAACAAACCCAATCTCACGTTTTCTTCGTGAGATTATTTGGAGCAATTGTTTTCACCTTTTTCATACTCCAACCGTGCACACAGGAATCGAAAGCTTTTCATCGGTTTGGTGAAGGTGAGAATGATTAATTTGAGGAACAGCATGTGAAATGTATTGAAATTAACCGAGATATGAGAAGGGCTGGTTTCAACTAGCGGGGCAAGCTTAAGCACAGGCCACTCGGATAAACTCAATTCATGATCGCGTCTTGCATTGCACTGTATTTGTATTACAATACAATACAATACATACTTAATTGACCGCTCCCCGTAGGGGCTTTTCAGGGCCAATGAAACACAATCAACGAAACAACAGAACACAACAACAACAACTGTTAAGAATCCGGCCCAACTGCGAGGCAAACCAGTTGGCTATTTACAAGTGGAGCTGGGAAGTTGAACCAGGGACCACCAGGAAGAAATTCAACGAGTGGTCAGAGCGGCTCTTGAACACGGGATCTCCGGATCTCAAGGCAAGCGCCCTAACACTGGGCCACAGTGCCACATTGCCTCTATTTATAAATTAAGGGACAAGGAGTTCCTCACAGAGGTCGACCTCAGAGTGTTTACCCTCCCATCCATGATAATTTATACTACAGAGGAAAGACCTCATTGACACCACGAATGCCATTCCCTTCCTATTGTTAGGACAAAAGACTCTAATTAGTGACAAGTTAGCGCGTGTAGCTATGTTACTTACGCTTGTGCATGCGTTATTAGTGCAAACTATCCTTTTCGTAACCGAGCCATAGCTAAGAAAGGACCACGGCTATGTTGACTAGAGTATTTAAAAAACATCTATTAAAAGTGCTCCAGAAGAGAAGTTGTCCTGATTGCCAGTTTGGCTGCTTTACCACCGCTTTACAAAAGGATGGATGGATCTGATTCATTTGACTACGTTCAGCTGGCAAACGTTCAAACGTTTGGCAAAACCAACGAACGTTCAAACGGACGGTCAAGCGCGGCAAACGGTCGTTAGGACATAAATGTCGAAAAGTGGCATTCTCGCAAATGTTGCAGAGGAAATCGAAAATACTTTGCTTATTTTCAGTATCTCATTGAAGAGGACAGCGTGAAAACCTGGCAAGGAGTTTGGGCTACTAAAGCTGGCTGCGCGCTGGTTTCTGCGCGATCAAATAAGACATGCACAAAGTTAGTTCACAGACAGGGTAACTGGGATTCAGTTAGAGCTAAGTCATTCACAAGACTCCCATACTTAACTACTCTTGGTTCCACGGCTTTATTGTCAAGCGCTTCTGATGAAAACAGTTTGAATGGCGCCATTGTGATCGACTCGGCGAAAAGAGTACAACGGCAAAGGGCTGGCGTAATTAGACTTTGGCTACGCGAAGGAACCTGGTGAGTAAAGAGAGCTTGTTGTGGATTCAAGGGGGAAATTTCGTCACACATGCAAAATGAAGTAACGGACCTTCTCTTTAGCTAGATAGTCATATTTTCTTACCTTACATGTTCATTCCCGCTATCAGGTGTGTTGGATAGTGGTGAAGACAAAAGAACTTTATTTACAACATTCACATTGATACCTATTTTTCAGTACGGGAAGATTTTTTAAATTAGCAGACTAAAGCGATATGATGGGTTAGATTCAGAGAATTAATGGGGCCATTTTTTGCCCCCATTTTCTGAAATAATCGTGCCTCATTCGGTGAAAACATGGAATCTTTCGAGTTAAAGAAAAATGTATTGGGCTGGGGGCCCTAAATCAAAAAAACTGGAGAGGTCAAAAGCAGACTGCCAGTCAAGTTTTCGAGGACTTTTGACAAAGAATATATATTATGGAGAGAATTGTGAACCGCCATGAAACTGATGTGATAGAGCAGTTTTCAAATGACTGTCGAAAGTAATTACGGGATTGCAATTGCTACACTTAACGATTGGTTTAAAAATCTCGAGCCAGTTTATCAACCAAGGAGAAGTAAAACCAAAACCAATCGCAACTTGCACGTGTGATTCAGTTTTCCCGCACTTTGAGCAAGTTACATGGAATTGCTACGATTTGGGATTGTTTCGTTGCGTTGTTTGATTTCATTTGCGTTAACTTGTTAATTTCAATTTACAGTGTCCCCGATTAGTGCTCTACAGCGATAGAAGATTAGACACTTAAATAAAGTTCCTTTCCTTAAGTTCCTTTGTTTGCACATACTATGATTGGTCGAAGGAGTTACTTTGGTATTTGTTTCATGACACTCAACTGAAAACCGATGTATTTGCGTTGTAAATGTCCATTACTATTACTATTATTGCTCAAAAGCATGGTTTAAAATAAAATGCTGTAATACGCTCTTCTTTACACATAAAGGAGATCATGCAATGAACTAAAAACGAAGAAACGTGGACGAGGAGCACCACTGAAGGATGGACTTTACATGATCCACCAAAATTCCCAGTACTTTCCGGTCTACTGTGATATGACGTCAGAGACAGGAGCTTACACCTTGCTAGTTACCAGCTCTACCAACGGCTGGAGCAAAAGCAAGGTCAACTTTAAGAATCCATCGAGACCGTCTTTAGTAAGAGATTATTCCATCTTGGGACTTGCTGACAAGATTAAAGCTTTATGTGGCGGGACGAGTTTTAAGTATCGATTAGAAGCCAATGAGAGGGGGCGCTGGGGAGGAGTTTGGACTGCTCCTATCTCCTATAGGTAACGTATTAAAATAATTTTAATTTTAGATGATCCAGTTTGATGGGTTATAGAGTTGTAAGAAATTGCAAGAGGAAACGGTGAAGGAGAAGGAATCCTTGTGTCCCATGATCATTATTTGAAATTTAATTTTAGATCGCGCCTACGCTGACTGCTACTTGTATCTGCAAGAGAAACTTAAGGAGGCAGAGAGCAAGTCGATCAATGTAGCCCTTGGGGTATATTTACGAGTTTCAGAAGCAAGGGAATTGATACGTCTTGCCTCAAAATCCGAAGTGGGAGATATATCCTACAATTTCTTATGAATCTAATGGCTTGTTTGATGACGAACACGACTCCAACGGGCACACTGAATATCCAACAGCCACCATTACATGATGCCAGATAAGTTCGTCTGACGCTATCGCGGACCTCTCGGGAAACGTACTTCCGATCTCAAAAAAGCTTTTGTGAAATTCACATATCCCGGCCAATCCCCCTACACTTACTCACTGGCTGTCGAAACAATTTGTTTTTTGTTTCTGTGGTTGGCACATTTGAATAGCAAAAGCAATGTTTGTAAACATGCACATTATTATCTAACTGAAGATGTTTTTGATGCGATCTCTTGTCGATATTCTTTTATGTTCACCAAGCTTTGTGAGTCAACACAACCGACAGACAAACGTCACTCTGGTAAAGAAATTTGACGACTGGGAATACGACTGGAGAGACTCTCTTGAACGGCGCATGCCCTGGCTGGGAGAGAGAAAAGGCCTATTGACGACCTCTACTCACGCGGACTACTCCAATTGGGGATCGATCATTTCAGAGACGAAAGAATACAATCCAGCCCCGTGGATATACTATAAGATGGCAAATCCGGGTGTTATCTGGTATTGGGTAAATGAAGATGATAATTGTAACTATGACAGCAGGATGCCTCCTGCAGCTGGTGAGTGACCGTAGGTCACATAAATCACGTGACCATTTTTTTTTCTCCTAGTGGTACCGGCATACCTCAGGTATTTAAAGGCCGGATTACTTAATCAACTTCCAAAAAGTCACTATCCAGAGTGACCAAGGTTTTTATATACCCCTCTTCTTAGATGTGCCGAGACTGTGTTTATCGAACGAAATAAATGTTTGTTTGAAGTGCGGGTGATAGACGAAACAGACAGGTGATCCTTGTCTGTTGTAGGCACCTGAAAAATTCAGGCGGCCTCGAATCTATGACCTCTGCGATGCCAGTGCAATGCTCTACAAACTGAGCTTTGAAGCCATACAGTTGGGAACAGGTCAATTTGTTGGGCTCATGTGTTCCCGCACTTATCAGGACAATTTGTAACAATTGTTTCTTATAGACACCTGAAAAATTCATGTGGCTCCAATGGGATTCGAACCCATGACCTCTACGACAACGGTGTAATGCTCTACCAAGTGGACTTTGAACCCACTCATTTGAGAGCAGGTCAATCGCCCTTATCGGAGTTATCAGCTGTTTTTCCACATAAACGAGGATAAGGGGTCATTATGTATCAAATTGACCCTTAAGCCTCTTTTGCTTGTAGTTTTAACAAGAAAAATAAATGTTCCTGTAGGCTCGACTCCAATAAGATCCATTTGTTAGGTCATATGTTTCCGTGAAGGAATCGAAGAATGCAATAAATGTATATTTGAAGTGCGCTTATAGTAGTAGTAAGACTGTATTTAAACACGGGAAAGCATATTCAGTTAATTAAGCTTTACAAATTCAAAACTAAAACGATTTACAACTGCTTTACATGATTGCCGAGTGGGAATCCAATATGCTGGATACCTTCTTCAGGTTTCCCTTAAATTGTTTAACCGATCCAACATTTTTAAAGGCATTGGGCAAGTTATTCCAGACCATAATGTGTCCCCGCTATAAGAGAAGTCTCGCTTTAAATAATAAGTTCTCGGTTTTGGCAAAGCCAGTTTTCCCTCAGAGTTTCTCAGGTTTTAATTAGAGTAATACGGAGCAAAAAGACGTTAAAGATAATCCGGGACATGCCCATTTATTTGTCTTATACATTACAAAAGCTTTCCATTTCGTTCGTCGAATTGATAGTCTCTAATCTTCCAGTTAAGGGTGGCTAGGAGGAGGTTCGAGTTTGTATCAAAAGGCAATTTTTTAATTACACTAGCTACACGATTCTGCAATTTTTGGAGCTTATCATTCAAGTAGCCACTCAAACATTCCCAAACCGGGGCGCAATAATCGAATATGGCACAATCAGAGCGTTATAAGTTTGAATGGCAGTTTGAAAGCACCTATAGCTGAGGATACCGCTTTCTTGCATATTTCTTCAATGTCCCCCCTCCCCCTCCTTTATCCGGACCTTTGTTTCCAGCATTCAGCTTACTCCCCTTGATTCATGGCTGTTCTAGTTTTGGTTACGTTGCCTCAAGCATAATAAGCTTTCGAAATGTCTTGTAAGGCCGACCGAATGAATTATCTTTTCATACTAACTTAATTAAATTGCTCTTTAGTACTCGCTAAATAAGTCCGTGAATCCATGTCAGGGGGCAGCTACCTTGTTTTGTTATGGCATGGGTGGACTCCCCAGCACAGTCACAAATGAGTTTATTTTTAGAATACCCGTTCCCGCCGAAATCAATTGTCATGTCCCTTAAAAAACATGGCAGAAGTAGTCACACGTGATATGGCTTCTTCTGACTGGTTCAAATTGGCGGTCCTTTGTATTTTTTGGCTCGCAAAGTGTATCTAAATATTAATCCATATGTGACTGTGCTTGGGCAAGACCGCAAAGTGATAGATCAACACTCTTACCTACTTCACTCTTGAAAAAAGTCGAAGTTTTGTTTCGTAATCCCGCGAAATTTGTGTTGAAATTATACTCTACAGAACACAGGAAAACTAGAATATTAGAGAAGAACATTTTGTTTTATCTGCTTCAGAGAGTCCAATCCGATCCTACGGTGAGTTATGCCTGCAGCCTCAGAGTGGTACCTGTAGTCCACCGGACAACACACCCTTGGTTTACGTACAGAATACGCCAGAGTGTTCTAAAGATTACATGATGTTCACTTATGAAGATGGTGTGTTAACTCACAAGTGCAGTAGGAAAAAAGTCTGTCCTAATGGTATGCATCATATGTTCCTCTTTTTACAGTTAAATAGGTGGTTTTCATGTGGCATCATCTCCGCCATGTTGGTGGACAAAAGATCTCTCATCAGCTCCTTTTGTTCGTCTACCAGCACTTATACATTCGTTGTGTACTACTGTATTCGCATGATAATGTAGCATTCATATTTAAATGATATGGAAATACCTGGAACAAAATGTTTTATTCCCAAGGGTTTGAATTGGGTACATCACTGAGTTAGCCCATTAGGTCTATTCCTTCCCGGTACTAGATCATTTATTGAGAGTTTAGTTGTCAACTTACACAAGTGATCGGGACCGATGTTCTCAACAGGAACCATGTAAAATGTAATGCTCAGATCATTAATTGGGGACACTAATAAAGTCATCTCTCCTTTGTTGGGGGACAACCGACCTCGAACCCTGGGCTCGAAAAAGAAAGAGAGATTGGAAATTAAGTTGTCAGCAGGCATGACCCCATCACTTCTTGCATAGGTTTACAAGTCAAAAACTTTTGTTTGATCACATGACCTTATTTGAGCACCCATAATCGAATATGTAATTTTCAGAAATGCTATTCACTTCCATAGAAAAATAAATTAGCCCTCCTTTTGTCACCTGGTCGTCTATTAGTAATTAGATTTAAAAACAACAACAACAACAACAACACTAACCTTCCAACACTCGTTGGAAATTGGAAGCAAATGCCGAGACTTAAGAAACACTTTGTGTTGAATGTCAAAATTGGGTGTACATCTAATAGGCCATTTCCGACTTAATGTCTGCCTCCCCTTCAAAGCGAGTCTAAGTGCCAAGTTTTTCTTATGAAAATTAGTGTTCATTTATATGTAAAGTAGAACTAATTACCATCACAAAAACCTCGCACTTAGACTCGCTAGGAAGAGGAGGCAGACATGAACTCGGAAATGGCCTATTAGGGGCATTTATGGACCTATAAGTGGGGCCCGCCAGACCTATCCGACGCTCTTCCAGTATGGTGTCTAAAGATATCTGTTTCGCGATAACAACACCATCTCGCACCTCCCAGCAGGCTAAAGAACGATGATTGTGACTTACCAAGTTTCAATAACTCAGAGCATCTATCCATGGAGATCTATGCCCAGAAAGGCACGTAATTAGATGTACGCTAATATCGCTAATGTCACAAGGCTGTATCATAAACGGCTTGTTTTGATTGGAGACCCAAGCATAAGCACGACCAGTGTGCGTATTTTCTTTAAAACTGTTGTTAATTAATTTCTTATGTTCTAATTAGAGAAACTAATGATTTAGACGCTACTGAGTTTGCTTATGTCCCTTGAACTCGTTGCTTTGTCGTAAATCAGCTTCACGACGAATCGTAAGCAACCAATAGAGTATTTTCACACGACGTCACGGCGGGCATGTTGCCAGGAGGAGTCAAACAAAGAAACAGCGGCCATGTTGGAGGAGCGAATTGAACTCTATTCTTATGAAAATTCTTCCTTTTGTTTTAGTATGCAAATATGGCTGCTGGTCACATGATCGAAAACACTCTATCAACAACAAGAAAGTTGGGATCCCACCCATGACCAGGAGTATCTAACTTGATTACATATGTGACATGGCGTTTTCATAGACTGAGCTATTTTATGATCAATGTTCCTGTCAATTGAGACTCCTCTCAGAGTCTTGCATCAGTTTACAGTCACCCTTGAGGGCTCAGATTAGCCATTCAGTGGTGCGGACTAAAACACAACGTTTCGTGGAAAATGTAACAGTAAAGAGCTGTCCAAAAATAGCTTGTTCTGCGTAAACGTCATGAGATAGGCAAAGTATGGAAACTGAATGCTCATGAACTCCTGGATTATCTCTAACTGCTTTTGTTTACTTGAAGAGCAAGTAGCATTGATGACCTGTAAATCAGCACCAATGGGATGTTCAAGTTGAGGTGGAGGTAATTCTTTGATTGCACTTGACGTCACAGCGGCCATTTTGGTTGAAAGAACAGAAGCAAGAAAGTCTTGACTCTCGCGTGAGTGCAATCAAAGAATAAGTACACTTCGTGACGATAATTTAAAAAAAACTAGGTTGCATCTCATTTGGAGCCTTCCCGAACGCAAATGACGTGGACGGAAACTTCAATTTAAACAATTTGGTTTCGGATTACACACATGGCTACGAGGCGTTATGGTTAAATTTGAATATTATTTTGTTAGAAACATCCCTTGAGACTTATGCGACAAAAAAAAAAACAGAACTGAACCGTCAAATTTGACCATAAAGCCTCGTAGCCATGCCTAAATATTGATATATCGAACGTGGCCTATTAAGTCACTTGACAGGAGCAAAACAATTTGCTTTTAGGTGAAATACCTACATGGTTTACACCGCTGGTCGTTTCAAGCACTTGCAACGAGGCTGCGTCCAAGTTCAAATGGTAATTGCCATCTAATTAATAATTAAAAAGTAAATGCTTCTAAGCGTTTTTAATTTTCGTCTAGACGCTCGCTAATAGGGGTAATTAGTGAGACGACAAGTTCGGGGTAAATTAGTAGAAGGTCGAGTTGCCAATCCCAAAAATGTCTGATTGAAAAATTCCAACATCTCGTTCCTTCTTTTCGGGTCATAAGGAGGCTACGAGAACAAGACTTGGCTGAAAGTCATGATTGCTAAGAGCGTGCTCAGTAAATGCATTTACTTCATTTCACTTTATTTCATGTGACTTTGTATATTTGCTTTCCGTTTTCATTGTCTGTCTCATTTGATTGCAAGTGTCTGCTGAAGGAATTCATTTACTACCTCTCTTTCACAGGACCTTTCATCAGACTTTCAAACATTCATCCGGGTTCTGTGTCCATCCCATGTCCGGGACACCTCTAAATGGAACCACAGCCATTTTGTATAAAGACGCGTGTGATGAGGGCAGACTAAAGTTAGATTTGTTCAAGTTACCAGGTATGTACATAGGGACTAAGTATAGTACTATAAGTACTTTATAAGGATATATCTATATTAGTTTAAAAATATAATTAGGATAGAACGTGCACTCTCATTGGTCAATAGCTGTGTTTAGATGATAGTATGTAAACACGGCTGGGAAATCACACGAATTTTGATTGGTTATGTGCCGTCAGACTCGCGTTTTGATTGGCAGGTGAGAAATATGATCGTGTATCAAGAAAATCTGGTTCAATCAAGAAGTAAAAAAATAGCATTTTCCTTCATTTGTCGAATTATTTCTGAGAAATATTTTTATAAAAGCAGTCATGGGTCTCGGGTTTGCATAACTGTCTCGAAATCTCCCAACTCCCCCTGGTGTTTGGATGAGGCTATGGAAGCAGAGAAAAAGTCCTCTATTGCTTAAATATACCTAGTACAACATACTTACAACTATCCAACTTTTAATGAATTACAGGATTTTTAATTTATTACAAAATTAATGTACTTAATCATCATATGCACCTTTTGAGGTTTTTAGCATTTAGGAGGTTCGAAAGGGTTTTAACACTTAGAAGACTCTCTGTTTAGATCGAATAACGCTACAACGCTGTATCACGTAACAGCAATGTTATGGTACCAGATGTGATCTATACTTTGAATTTAATTGCTCATATCTCAAAAACTAGTTAGATGACCTCCCTTTTTTATTGCTGCAAAGTGATTAGAAGGCCACGATCAAACTTTCGGCAAAG
Organism: Montipora capitata; assembly: GCA_949126865.1. Lineage (NCBI taxonomy): Eukaryota > Metazoa > Cnidaria > Anthozoa > Scleractinia > Acroporidae > Montipora > Montipora capitata. The sequence goes on along the minus strand of OX421457.1, from coordinate 9,797,660 downwards.
TTTAAAAAAAAGTTATGTCCAGAGAATTCAGAGCTACCTTAAAAAATCACAAAATTAAGGTGGCTCTGAATCCACCTGACAAAATTTTTAAAACTTTGCAGACAGTTTTACAATGACCTTCTGATTACTTTTCAAAAATAAAAAAAAATGGAGGTTACCGAGTTCCTTTTTGAGATATAAGCAAGTAAAGACAAAACACAGGGTGTTTTTACAGGGCTTGCCCGTTGCCACGGTGACATATTACGTCACATTAATGACTGTATCTTGTTCAGCAAAATGTTTTTTTTTTATTTGGTACCACAATATTGCCAATAAATGCTACAACGTTGTGGTGCCGATCCTTCTAATAAGAGCGTCACATGGAAACGTTGAAACTGGTTCGAGCCTCCATAAATAGATATGTAATAAATAGACATTTATTCTTAGCAATTGTTGCAACTTCAGTTCTTTTGACCACCACGTAGCTTTCAAAACAGAGTTGGTCTATGTTGCTTTTGTTTGCTGACCAACGGTTGAGTAAATAATCTATCTGTCTACATGTATAAGTATTCTCGTACATTTCACTATTCGTGAGATGTACTGGAATGTGAACGCACGTGCAAGGCCAGCCTGAAGAACCAGTGTTTACCGTGGGATGGAGAAGCAGATGTACTTTAAAGTCAAACGAGGGTGTTGGGCGTCTAGTTCTGCATTACTCAGTAACAGTATTGTTTGCGTGCTGTCCAATCTCTGTTACAAAAATACTGATTGCACTTTTTGCTTTTCACCATTCATGTCAAAATCTCACAAGTCGTTCATACTCCCGGGGGGGTACTCCCTTATATGGGCTATATAGGTAAGTGCAGTCCCAAAGGGTAGGGTTTTTCAGCCGTTTTGGTCATAAATAGGGTATCGATTTCGGCCAATTTTCCGCCATTTTGGTCATAAATAGGGTATTGATTTTTGCACTCTAGTCTTGAATTCGTTTTGTATTTAGAAGAAGGTACTTCTTTATTATGTCCCCCTTCCTCCATCTGTAAGGCTAACCCCCCCCCCCCCCCCCAGGGGGTTCATACCTGTCTTGTAGACTGAATTTGCCTGCATCAAAAGTGGGTTAGCAAGGGAACCGACCCTAACCCACTTTTGATGCAGGCAAATTCAGTCTACAAGACAGGTAGGAACGACTTGTGAGACTTGGACATGAATGGTGAAAAGCAAAAAGTAACAGAGATTGGACAGCACGCAAACAATCTCCTTCGCACATTGATCGTTTTGTTCTGATTACTGTCTGTCTTTGTTCCCAGACTATTTATTTTATTTTACGTTTTTCACCTATCCGTCTTGCATTTTCACATTATTCAACCCATTCAGTTACAGGCGGAATTCGTCATCATCTTCATTTAAATGTCGACTGTATTTAGCGCTGGCATTTGGAACGGCATTTTTACACACCCCAGTTATTTCTAGATTCGTTTTAACACGAAACCAGACCAGAAATTGTTACCCATGGGATTTAGACTGGTCGCTCGCGCAAGGCAAATTCTATAAGAATCGAACTCGTCTAAAAATAGCATTATCTTTGAAAATGCCGTTACATAGACCTAGTATTGGACTTGTAGGTTCCTTGCTATGGGCTCCTCACATTGATTTGGTCTCCAATGTTCATATAAAGCGCAATAAACCACATTCACGTTCCTTACAATTGATCACCATCCTTTTGGCTGGGCGTATTTCGAGCTAGCCGTCATTCTTACCGGTTACCGTTAGAATTGCGGCCTCTAGTAACCTATAATTCGCTTGAGTCTAAAAATAGCTTGATCTGTGAAAGGCCTTTACGTAGAGCGAGTATTGGAGGTTACTGTTGGCTCTTGAAGCTGGGGCAGTGATTGGGGACAACAATGCAATCAAATCAACTCAACTCATTTTAAAATCGAAGGTTGGTTTTTCCAAACTTGGTTGGAGTCGATTTCTTGCTGACATGTATGTTTACACTCCACAGTGTACCAGAGTCCTATTCGAGCTTTGGGCGAGTTCTGCCTAGTCCCAGAAAGTGCCAGCTGTGATCTACCGGATAACACACGGCTCGTATACCGTAAAGAGGCTGAGTGCACTGCAAGCTTCATGTACTTCACATACAAGGGTGGGGTACTCACTCACAGTTGCAGCGGCAAGAGAGTGTGTCCACAAGGTCAGAGACCCATTCACATGATACTTTTTACTCGTTCACATAAGCCCATTTTTTGTAAGGTCCATTTATTCACCAGCGACGCAAGCATGCGCACAAGCAACGCATAGAGACTTATTAACTTGTCTTTGATTAGGCTCGATTTCCGACGCTTACTCGGGTTCGGTTATATGTTTTCGTGGGGCTAAGTGCTGGCTCATTTCCCAAATCAGAGGCTGGTAATCGAGCCTAGTCTTTGATCAGTGTCATTAGTTCTTAGGGTACTCTTAAACAAGATGCTGTTAAAGTGCCCCTGTGACCAAAAGATCAATTCTTATTTTTGTTTCCATTTCAAATATATGTTAACTAATCGCCAAGAGAACCAAAGTTTTAAGACTTGATTTCAAAAAAACACCTGTTTATTTCAACTAGAATTTTCCTATTTAATGATCCGCCATTACTAATTTTAAGATCTTGAGAGAGCTGGGCCGAGGAGAAAATGACGTCAAAGGCTCACTAGTTTAAGAATGCAATGCATGTGTACGCCGCAGAATTAATATGCAGCACGGGAGTTTTGAGCTTTCAGACTTTAAAACTCACGTTTTGCATACATAATAAGCTGAAATTTTAAGCTAGTGAGCCTTTGACGTCACTTTTCCCCGGATCCAGCCCTCTGAGGTACAATCCTTTGGATAAAAATCAAAGCTCAAATTTTGCCAGTCAGGCCCCAGTTGTTCAAAAGGTGGATACCGCTATCCACCGGATAAATCGATATCAAGCGGATAAATACTCGCAAAACCAATTGAGTTATCCAGTGGATAGCGCTAGCCACCCTTCGAACAACTGGGGTCAGGTGTTGAGCAAACACCTTTTCAAAGCCTGAAGAAAAGAAGGAAGTGATTTGTTTTATATTTTTATTTTTATCACAGGGGTACTTTAAAGTCATTTATACATTAAAGGGACAATGCTCATGGATAGTCAATAATTGGACATAGAGTTCCTCACACAAGTAGACCTCGGAACGTTTACCCTCTCGACCATGATATACCGCAGAGGGAAAACCATGCACAATACCGGGAACTCCATGTTCTACTCTTTGTGAATAGGGAATGGATTCCTCTACGTCCGTCAGGGTTATGAACATTGGAAGCTTGGGAGACGGGGCCTTCGGTTTGTAGTCTTTATCTGAGAAGACGAGAGATGTCAGGTGTCCTCCTCGGTTATTTAAAGACCCTGACTGTTGGTCCGGTCGGAGTTTTGATTCCGCGACCTTCCACACAGCAGTCCGATGCTCAACCAACTCAGCGTACCCGTCGGCGAGTTTACTCTTTTTTTTTCCCCCTGTGCTTGCGTCGTATGTGTAAACCCAGCCCCAATCAAACAGCTACGAAATCAGCATTGACTATTGGTGTTGCATTTCACAATAGACCTCTTTAGCTTGTACATTTTGTTTTCCCATTTCAGACCACGTGATGTTACTCTAGGGAAAACTTTCTTTCAAATGTCATCCTATGCACGTGGATATGTACGCATAACTTATGAAAAAACAAAAGGAAAATTCCCTTGAGAACATCACGTGGTCTTAAATGGGAAAACAAAACGTACAAGCTAGAGGTCTATTATCTATCACTCAAAGTTTGTTAAAAAAATACATTTTTTTTTACTACAAAGAATTTACGAGGGTAGTGGCACTACTAACTTACCACCCGAAAAGAAGTCATTTTTTTAATGGCTAACTTGCTGGTTACGGAAACCTAAAGTTGACGAATTTAATTTTGCGAAGATAATTAGGCAAGGGAATTTTCTGAACTTCAAGCTGAAAGTAGGTAGTTGCGGTGCAAAAAAAGGGGAAACTTCGCTTTGTCGGCTTCCATAAGGCGAGTGAACTTAATCATGCTGCCATAGTCCACCAATTAACCATGTTTCGTTTCAGGTGGAAAAGTCGGTTGGGGGACGCCATTGGTGGTATCAGGCACTTGCCCACCTAAAGCATCTGTGTTCCACAGGTAAACAATGTCTCGATGATTAAGGGGGGTGGCTCTTAACTACCAATCCGTTTCCATAGACCCCTTCAAATGGTCATTTCTGGAATTCCTTTAACTCTTCAGTTATCCTTTTTTTTGCCAAATGTGTTCTACCTAACATACCTTTGTATGATTCGACTGACAACCATATTTGGTCAATCACGTGACTAAAGCAGAAAATGCCTAAAAACTCAGCGAGTTAACTATGTTGTTCTCATTTTTTTAACGCAACAGTATGAGAACATTCTAACACAAAATCTGTAGCATGGATATTAAAAGAAATTATTTCACAAAGCATTATGACGTCATAAGGTCCTTCTTTGACACACTTTCCAAAATATCAGTTCCATTTTTTGTCCAAATAGAAAGTCATGCTACAGTTTACGAAAAGAGATGGGACGGTTCCCATCCGTTTAAAAAACCGCCTCTTCCTTTCGTTTCCTGGGTGCCTTTACCTGTTTTTCACTGAAACGCACGGCAGAGGACTGGGACTAGTTGCGCATGCGCCTTCTGTTTGAAGTGTTGACAGATTTCCATTGAAAAAAATTCCTTCATAGAACCATAAATCCAACCTTTTTGTAAGGGTCTTTTATAAAAAGCTTCCTTACCAACCATTGTCTTTCTGTGGTTAAGTGCCATCCCCCTTAATGATCCCCTTAACTCGGAAACTAGGGTATGAACCCTGGGTTTTGCAAGTTTTGACATGATACACGTCGTTAATTCGCTTTTTTTTTTTTTTTTAATGTTTTCTTTGCCAAGAATGGATTGAAAGTACTTGACACGTTCCTCTTTCAACCGTGGCAGAATTTGAAAGCGCGAACGTTTATTGGATTATATGACAACGTAGCTTAATTTTGAAATACGGGTAGGGTTCAAAAGTGGCTTCTACCAGAAATGTGTTTAGTGCAATGTTTGTAACCAGGTCAACGGCTTTCCACTCCGATGAGAGAAGAGACAGTACTTTAAAACATGCACTCAAGATTTGCAAACAAATGAAACAGCAAGCACATGATTTCAAAAGAGCAATGTTTGAACTGCATGCATAATTAACCTCACGCGCAACATTTGTGACAGCCAAAGGAGAAAATATCAAATGAATTTTTTCTTAGCAAGAGGAGCTGGTAATCTATTTATGGCGATTTCTTTTAAAACACGTCAAAACTCAAAAAAAAAAAAAAAAAAGTTCGCTCACTTGTTTCAACTTCAGTCACTTTGCATGCTCTCCATTCTTTGGCTAAAGGCGACAAAAAACCGGCCTCAGCTAATTGCTTAAACACATTTCGAAGTAGAGTACTTTTTGGCTTTCACTAGAACAAATGGGATTTGTGGTCTTTAGGGTAAGGCCAAAAATGTGAGTTCATTAGCTTCTTTGTGACAAGAGGTTTGATTAAAATTTAAAATAAAATAAAATAAAATAAACATTATTTTATTTTAACTTCTCTCACTCCCTCAATTGAGAAGTTGCTAGATTGCTGTACATAACAGGCAAGAAATAAAGTTCTTGAATTTTTGGTGAAACTCGAATGTTTGAGAATAAAAGTAGACCATAAATTTACACTCCAATTATAGTTGACTCTGTCTGTGAACTGGCGTAACAGCTGAGTGTACTTTCAGTATAAAGAGAGTACTTTATATTCAATACATTATATTAATATTAAGCAAAAGGGAATTGCACTTTGGGCGATAGAAACAATTGAATGATGAAGAACGCGGCCAACCCTGATTGTTTTGATTTGTAACTGTAGGACACCCAATAAGACTTTAAGGCCAAATGCAGCAAAGTACTGTGTTCATCCGTATGGTGGTCCACCAGTGGAAGGGTTACACGTTATTACATGGAAAGATGAAAACTGCAATGAAAAAAGGCTTCAACTGGATTTTTATAAACTGCGAGGTGAGAGGGTAGCTCAAAGCTAACATTGTGCCGCAAAGGACCATAACCAGGCGTTGGCACAGCATTTTGAATTCACTGATCAAGCTTTCTAAACGAGTTTTAATAGCTCACACTGTTTGCTCGTATGACCATTCTTATCCCACGGGTAATAATAATAATAATAATAATAATAATAATAATAATAATAATAATAATAATAATAATAATAATAATAATGATGACGACGACGACGACGATGATGATGATGATGATGATGATGATGATAATGACCAGCCCTGTCTTGGTTTTGTATAAGGATTCTTTTTTTAGTACTGGAAAAGTCTGACTATAATTAAAGAAACGCCTTGATGTTAATATAGTTACATTTGGGTTGTCCGTAACTGGTCATGGGCTAGTGCGTCTATCAAGTTTATAGATTTGCTTCATGAATTCTTAAGACGCGCTATAAAAGAAATATCTTATTCCCTCGATTAGACGACGCCTCAATAAAGTTAACCTTGAACGAAACGCTGCGAGTAGAAGAAAAAAAAAAAAAAATATATATATATGTAACGCCACTCGTGAATGAATACCTTGTTTATTTACGTCAATGCAAATCAGAACGTTTTTTTTTTACTAAAGAGCTCGAATCGGACTCTCAAAATACCGTGATATTTAACAGTCAGCTTAAACCCAGAGCTTCTATGAATCTTTGACAAAAGGCTCCGCATATAACCGCGGTAGCGTATTTTTTTTATAGGTTTTTGGAACTAAAAATGAAATGGTTTGTTTTAAGAACCGCAAACGCAATGCGAAAGACCGATTCGAGTACCGTGCTTCCTGACCTTGTTTCTGTTTGACTCCGGCGTTAAAGGGAATCGTTAAAGATAAAGTAAGGAAAGGAGAGACGAAGCTGGCAAGAGATTTTCAACTAGATACAAAAACAGACTGTTAGACTCAAAAACAAGGAGGCCAGGCGGACAATAGCATTGCGTTTTCAGCCACAGTCAAGCTTCGGACTTAATTTTGCGTGTTGCCAAAGATTTTTCCGTAATTTTCGAGCGGTGTTTAAAGGATCAGTCACCCAGCGGGTACAAAACACAGTTGAATGTTGGATGCAATTAAATAATTTTTGCTTTGATTTATTTATTCATTTTTTTTTTTCGTTTTTCTTGACATATTTAGGGCCAACATAAACTCTTACAGGAAAGAAAATAAAGGCATCTACCAAGAACGGAAACGGGATTCAAAACAAGGATTTTCAAAAATAGCCTGGTTAATTTACTTATATATGATTCTTATAGAACAGTTTATATCATTCAGAGCTCAATAAAAGAAAAACATTGACTGATTTCAATTTGATCAATAGATAACATGAGATTATGTTCTTCGCCAATAAAGAGTAAACTGTGTCTATGAATGAAGGTTTAATGAGAACCGAACGAGTGAGAAAGCCCGCGGAAGTGACAAAACCAAAGAGGGCGCCCGCGCGCGAGAGAGACTGCTGACTGAACCAGATAAAAACCGATTCCAGGGAAACTCTCTTTTCGTCAGACAGCGTAATCCTTGTATTCGTGCGCGTCCTCCAAGAGGATCTCAATGGGGTTAAACCGTTTGCCGTAAAAGGACCAAAAACTTAACCATTATCCGTGAAACAAATTGAAAACCATTAACCGTTAAAAAAATATAGTAAGCGCAAATTATAGGTCTCACTTTCTTGTAAAGAACTGACTGACCGCCGTTGTCGTTAATTTGTTCGTCATTGACGAGCTCGCGGTGTGGTGGCTTCGTTACGCAATGATGTGCCTGTTCGTCGAAGACTGGGTCTTCACCGTTTATCTGCTTGGCGTCGTGAAGTATATTCGTCTTAGAGAAAACATTTTTCACCTGCAAATATAATAAGGGAGGAAGAAGGAAGATCTAATTTTATGGCCTCGCCTTCTAGCCAGCTAATTAGCGAACTTTTGTCTCTGTATATGGAAGGTACAGATGGAAGGAAGGCTTCGTTCTCCGTGCGACTTGCTCCTCGCCAAATAAACATTTTCGTTCTCATTTAATTTTTGTAAGAGTGGGTGGCATTTTCCAAGAATCTAAAGATAACTTGCTTCGATCTCCAGTGAGTGCTGGTAAGAATACACTGCACTCCTTTTCAGTTATATGGCTGCCTTATCTCCGAAATTGCCCTTTTTGTCTAGATAAGCATTTGATCCGATACATTGACACCACAAAGAAGGTAAAATGTTA
>OX421457.1:9756876-9779376 GCA_949126865.1 Montipora capitata | reverse complement strand
AAAAAGGATCTCCTCGTGATAGTGATGAGGAAGATGAAGATGGTTAATGACAACAGTCAAAGGGTGCGTTCGATTGACTGTATTCCGGAGTAGGAATACATGGAATAGAAGTTAGAAATCCTTCGTTTTTACGAGATTCACATTAAAATTGTCAAACACCTGCTAAAATGCTATTATAAACATGTCTTTATTATCCTTGTTGCTTCAAAACGCCACACATACCGTTTTAAATCAACACTACACGTATTCTTATTCCGGAATAAGGTAAATCGAACGCACCCAAAAGTAATTCAAATTCCAGCCCTTTTTTATTATCATTTCGATAATGTTTTTAAAGGTTTTTTGATAGTTTATGTTTACCTTTTCGTTAAAGCTGATTACATGAGGTGCATGCCAGGTGGACATGATCCATTGAGTATACAGATGATCGAATTAGTACGTATCGCCTCCACATTAAAGAAATGAACTGTGAATGATTTCTTTACTCAGTCTCAAACACTACACATGCAAAGCGAAATACAAATTTAATTAATGCCAGAAATGATATAATAGTTATACTGACTTTTTAAACATAGGTATTTTCCCAGTGGTTTAAAATAACCATTTTCTTAAGTTTTTCAATCATTTCTAGATTATCTTGGCTAACAATGAAGACAGAAGCCATGACATTCATGCAGATTATTTCAAAAGTTACTTTTGATGCTTCGTGTATGATTTTTGATGTAAAGACAACAATTTAGAGAATCGCCATATAATGGCACTGTTGTAAATAGACCTTTTAGCAGATAAGGCGGCCATTTTGATTTCTATCGTTTCAAATGGCTATTATGGGATGCCCAGGGGGAAAATACATATTAATTTGCCCCCTGAGCATCCCATAATGTCTTTCGAAACAATAGAAATCAAAATGGCCGCCGTATCTGCAAAAAGGTCTATTATTGCATTATTTGTGACGTCACTATTTCATGACGAATTACGATAATTATTTTTTATTGAATCCAAACATTCAAAGGATCTTTTTTTCTTGTTTTGAATACATTTTTCTCCGTTTTCGGACGTATTTTACAAAATACATGGACGTAAAGGCTAATTTCAGGAAAACAAAAATGGCGGCCATTCGGTGAGCTGAGGGAGAGCATTTGAAATGTAATTTTCAAGATGAAAGCTACAGTTCTAGCTTTTCCATAATAATAACGTCTGGATAATTATGGTATATTATCTACAACATGAATATGGATTTGGAATAGAAACCGGTAGCAGGTAATTGCACGTGTCGCACGTGCGATTGAAAACCGTGACAGCTTGTGAAAGCACAGGCAAGTTGCGCATAAGGGATAAGCTACATTTTAGTTGTGTAAACCTTTCAGATATTGAAATTATTTTCAAGCCATATATATTTTGATCTAATGTGGCCTTTATTAAATTCTCAATTTGTTCGCATTGCATAAACCGGTATCGGATTTTTAATATTTCATAAGCTTTGGCAGAAAGCTTAATTCATTGAATATATTCTCGACAGCCAAGACTGGCTTGGCAAATAGCCTATCCAAATTGCTACGGTATAGACGAAAACAACTTATTTTAAAAGACTTAAAAATAACGGCGGAGCTCTTTATGACCACACCAGAGGCAATTGGGCAATTGCCGAGTGAGAACATTATAATACGTTTGATTGAGGCTTTTGAGGGATTCCGCTAAAGCCACGTTCGAAGCCTGAAATGTTTAAAGCGAAACTCGAGTTTTCGAGTAATTAAATTAAAACAAATAAAAGAAAATATCAAATACGAGCTATAGTAAACAACCTGCTTTTAACTGAAAATGTTTTCATTTTCATTTCTTTTTTATTCCTTGGGCGAAAAGTGTAAAGCAAACTTTAGTAGTTTTCTCGTCATTTCAACGATTTCAAGGATAAATGCATGCATATTTGGTAAACTACGTTTTAATCATTTATTACTCGCGACATCCTGTTGTGGTATTATGCGTCATATTAAAATTGTTTCTTTAGGCCTTCGACGATCGTTCTTATTCATCGAAATACTTGATATTCAGAACTCTAATTCGTGCTCCAAACTGAAGTCCTTACGCACGGTTTTCGTAGCAGCCGCTGGAAATTGACCCCATATAACTATATTGTTGTAAGGTGGACTTCATCGACAAACGAAGCACTGAGGAACGTCCCATACCAGAGACATGAAAGCGCCGTTCCCTACGGTAAGAAGATCACCGGTAAATATCGCGTAATTAAATCTTGACTTGTGTTATTTTCAAAGCTTTAACGAAAATTGCTGCACTTGAAAATTAACTCTAACGATGAAATTCGATGTCACGTGGGGAATAACTATGATTTACGATAGTTTCCTTGCTGAGTTTGGCAGGGTTTTCACGTATAAACGCGCCGATACCGGGAAAAACGTTCCAAGTTATGAAATAAAAATTCATTTAGCGTCAATAGACTTCCATAAAACTATTGTAAACAAGTGAGTTGAGCCAAATATCTTTGGTTTCGTTAAACTCACTGTATAATCTACTAGATCGCGGTCGCTAATTGGCAAGAATTATGATTTTATCGAATCGCACAAGGACAGTCGGTAAACCTCGCTGTTAACTGTAATCGTATAACAGTGGAACAATTACCGATATTTCCTAAACCTTTTCGTAATTTAGGACTCCAGGTACCGTCGAAATACAACTCTTTTCAACCGGAAAAGCATTTAAAAACCTGAAAGCAGCGATAAGGTTTACCAGTTCATTCAAATAAATGTGTTTATATAATACCGCAGAGAGTTTAAAGATGTGTTAAGGAAACCTTCATTTTCCGCTTTCTTCAATTGTCTGCATTTCACAGGAAATTATTTCTCTCATTCCAAGTTGGTTATTAATAGTTATCAATAAAGGGTTGAAATGGTGGCAGTTTTCGTTGAAGCAAAAGCAATTCAGTCAGTGGTACTCTGCATAATAATTTCATAATGCATAGTTCAAGACAGATTTTAAGTCATGACTTATTTATTTGGTACCAGGCTAAAGACAACCGAAAGAAGGTTCACTGCTTTTGTGAAAACGATTTTCAGACAGAATCTGTTAAAATTTTAAAAAATATATTTTAAAAAATGCATTAATACGTCATTAGCTCAACAACCTATCACGTCCACTAAAATCGATCACGTGCTTGTGTTTTAAACCCCGATAAAACACTCCTGGCTCATTAGTATTCTTTATACAAAGAATACCAATAAGGAAAAACTTGTTTTTCTTGTATGCTAATATTCTGCTCTCAAAATTTTAGCCATTGTTCTGAGTCCAGAGGGACACGCTTTTTGTGGAATGGTTTTGAAGCCGTTCTACGATGGCCCAGGAGGGTCACAGTCCAGTTTTAATTTTGCACAGTCACCAATTCTCTCACAGGTCATAGGTCATTGTTTTACCAATACAGAAAGTACCCTAAACATTCATAAAAGCTAACCTTCGGCCTAATAAGGCCTAAACAACTTTTAGGCCGAAGGTTAGCTTTTATGAATGTTTAGGATACTTTCTGTATTGGTACAACAATGACCTCTGACCTGTGAGAGAACTGGTGACGACTCACAAAATTAAAACTGGACTGTGACCCTCTTGGGCCATCGTACTGTTCAAAAAACTCGCAGCGCGTTTTTTTATCGGGTCTCAAAACACTTGGCTACGCCTCTTGTTTTTAACATAACATACATTTTTATGGCTTTTTCGCTACTGTTGATACGGGAATAATCGTCAAAGAAAGTACCTAAGGGTTTCCGTAGCTCGAATGTTCTACGTACCAGTTAGAAAAAGGAAACCGTGACTAAAACCAGGGCTTCGATTGCAATATTCCCAACTAATTTCTATGCCTCAAATGTCAAATGATGGAATATCAACAATCACCTTTAACTACATAAGTAAATAATGCGATTCATGCGTTCCGATTGGTCAACTAGGAGTTGATAAAAAGTACTCTTTACCCTCTTAGCAGTTAAAGAGAAAAACCGAAATAGCGATCGCTTTTAAATTTAATAAGTCAGTGCTTTGTTTTGTAGACGTCTAAGCTAGTTGGGTATACACTCCAAAAATTAGTGTAGTTTCATTTAATAAAATCACGGAAGAAGGCTAGGCCGAGAATTGACATAATTGTAGAAACCGAATTCTGGCTTTATACGACAGAGCTATGTTATAGATCGTCATGTAATGAATTTTCGAGAAGACAAATTAATGAAAAAATGCGTCTATAAGTCTGTAACAAGACAACACAAGACCGACAGAAAGACGAAGGTTCCTTTTTCAATGGCTTCTACCGATGTTGTGGCAGAGGTGGGCGCCAGGCGTATCTCAATTGCATTGACAACGTGTCCCCAGTAATGCTGGTACTTATTTGGACAGAAAGCTGAGTGAACTTTTGAGCGCACGAGCTGGGATTCGAACACAAAGCGCTACGATATAGTGCCCTAGTGAAATCCACTACATTACGCGCACCTCTACTAATCGCCCTCAAGGGCCACGGGTCAATAGCCCATTCGGCCTCGCCTCATGGGCTATTGACCCGTAGCCGTGGCGGGCTACGGGTCTAATTGTTAAATAGAGCTCAAATGATGCAAATTTCAATTGTCTTGTCCTAAATTCTCTGGATTTTAGTGTAGGTTGAAGTGGTGGATACTCTAAACTTTATTTCAGTGAATAATTGTATTTATTTCGGATTTATCTTAAAAAATTGTTTATTTTTCAGGCAAGCCAGGTTCTACACCACAGATGACTAGTAAATGACGAAAGAAATGTTGGACTGATGTTAAAACAAACAGTGTGTGATTGAACAAGTCAGTCAGTATGCCAGTTAACATGATCAGAGATCAAAGAGACCACGTGACCCTCACAACTATTCAAGACAATAACGAGAATACAGAAGAAAGCATGAGCAACAGCGCCACAGAAGGTGACGTGGAAATACATTTTGAGCGCCATTCAAAGTGGCGCCTCTTGTCGCACTTGGATCTTCCAGAGTGGTTACGGGGCAACCCCTTTTTATCCTATTACCACAGGCCACCCATGCCATCGTTTGGGTTCTGTTTTAAAAGCATCTTTAAAGTTCACACTGAGACAGGAAATATATGGACTCATTTGATTGGATTCCTTGCGTTTGTGTCCATTACAATGTATATGTTTCTACGACCGATCACGGCCACAGCTCCGTATCCAAAAGACTGGCAAGAAAAGCTTGTTTTCGGGTCTTTTTTTGCCTGTGGCATTTTATGTTTGGGATTTTCTTGGATTTTCCACACTGTACATTGTCACTCTATGACAATTTCAAGACTTTTTCGCAGGTAAGGCTTTAAATTGTGCGCTTAGTGGGACGGATGCGGTGTTAAATAACGGGGTTTCGAAGAATAGGTCACCAAAGGCCGCGCATACTATAGGGTGCTGGAATCATCACTGTTTTGAACTATTTCAAACAAAGACAACTTAAAGTTTTCGCTAGAAACGGCACGTTTTTAAACGTTTTTCATTTCAGTCTAGAGCTTATGACTTATAGCAAAAACGAGTACCCCGATTTAAGTGGATTTTTTTTCTCAAACCTAGTTATGCTTGGATGCCTTGGCTATCTCCGCATAAATTGAAAACTTAATTTATGCACCTGTGACGTCATATGAGACATCGCATATATATTGGCTACGTTGACAATACGTCACGACAGAAGCTGTTTTATATGTAAAAAAAAGGGACCTAGGGAGAGAAATATGTGATTTGTAATTTCCAATTCATGGTTTCTGTCTCATGGGGTTTGACCAAGAGTTCATCAAGGGGAGCCTTTATCTCCACGGCCAATAATTCGTTGAGTCAACTCTTTCCATTTCCCGTGTAAATGTATTTTTAGGAACAGGTTTTTTACCCGCGAAAAGTGTCATAATTATTTCCCTTGACACTGCGATAGCCCTGTTTTGATTGGGTTTTACAGCAGTAGGCGTGCTGAATCTATCAAGAAAGGCGTTCTGAAAATAAATCCCCCCCCCCCCCCCCCCTTCGTGAGATCCGGGTTTGACTGAATGACTCAAGCCATCCCTGGAGATGTCTGAAGCTTCCCACCGCTTAAATTTGGCCTCGATGCGAATGAACTCTATCACGCTTTGCGAATAACCAATCGTTTTTGTTCTTTCAGTTGAGATTTCTCTACCCGGCCCTGCAAGCTATAGCTTTGATTTTCCAAACTAGCCCCAGCTGTTTTCCAATAGAACCCTTGTCATGTGTGCCATTACTGCCATCAAACTCCTTTTAAACCATCTTTCCTTCATGCAGGTTGATACAATCCTCTTTTCCCCAAATAATAAGTCTCAAAGTCTCAAAATTGATGCCATTTGTGGGTTGACGTTGTTGGTTCCTCGCTTTTTCAAGGCATTTAACACTGATTTGGTCTACAATGTTCTTAACCACGTTCACGTTCCTTGATCCCGATTCCTTTTGCTACTTATTTGTGTCATTCTTGGTGCTGACAGATATGATCGCGGGCTCTAGTATTTATAATTCGCTTTCTAATATAAGCAAATATCATCATTATCATCATAATCATCCTCATCAATAATTAATTTCAAATGCGGAGACCTTGTTGACGAAAGCTCTAGTAAAGAGGAAGGCCATGAACTCAATGATCACCAAGTTGTTAAGGACCCAAGCTCAAATAATAGTAGTCGAGCACATGACTAGATCAGAATACTGTAATTCCAATTCGCATAACGCAAATCGAACTAAAAGTGCTTTTAGATAAAAGTGGAAAACCTCAGTGCGCTCCGAGAAAAACTTCGGAGCAGAGTAGAGAACCAACGAAACCGCAAACCCAGATATAATGCAGACCCTAGGAATCGAGTCCACTGACCAAATCCTGCTTCCCAGCATAATTCTTTTGTTATATTTTGAATGCTGTAAAGTAAACTTCTCGTTATTTTATTTTATTTTTTTTCCTGGCAGCCTTGATTATTCAGGCATCGTCTTGTTCATCATGGGTTCTTTCATTCCTCCTCTTTACTACGGATTCTACTGTTCAGGAGTTCTACGAGTTTTGTACATGTCATTAGCGTGTTCTCTCGGTACCATCTGCATCGTTGTCTCCTTGTGTAGCAAACTTAACCACTCAAAGTACAGAATATTGAGAGCGGGTGAGTTCCAAAAATTTGAAAAATTATCCAAGCCAGGTTCAAACGTCACTAAACGACGCAAGATGCAAACTGCAGAAGGAAAGGCGCGTTTTGACTACGTCTATTTGAAATATGCAATTAAATCGAAGGGTGTTAAAAAGAACTCAAATGCAAATTCCAAAGCATGATTGAAGGTGAACCAAGATAGCTTCTTTCCAAGAAAATATATTTATTTCGAGCTTATACCTGTAATCGTCGTTTGCATTAAAACGTCAATTTTAATTTGCACATGCGTCAAACGTGCGAGCCAGGTCTCATGATAACGTTGCTTTCTTTTTAATTTTTTTTGTTTTGTTTTGTTTTTTTTGTGTGTAAAATCAATAGTTGGTTCTTTCATAAATCCATCGCTATAACCCGTGTATATAAATTAGTTTACATATTTTTAAAATCATCCACAATGAATCTTTCATTATAATCATGATCTCGAATTGAATTTATTTTTATATTTTTTATTTTTGTATTTACAATACGAACACTCTTTGCAATTCAAAACTAGTACTACTTACAATATTGTACTTACACTACTTACAATACTAACACTAATATTAAGATACGATATAGTACCGCTACGAACGAAACGCTTTTATACCAAACAACTCCTTCATTATCACATCATCTGTATGTTAGCATATACAGAATAAATAAATTAAGGTGCCGGTTGTATTTACGTGGACATGAAATGTTTTTCTTACCTCTTTTTGAAATTCAGGGTATTTATTTCTTTTTCAATTGTTAACATTTCGAGATATGTCCAGAAATGGAGGCAATGATGAAAATTGCAGGTTGACAAATTTCGCCAACAGTGCCGAATTTGGAAAAATGGTGGATTTGGCGAAATTTCTTCAACAGTTTCGACAGCATACGACAACTTAATAGAAATGACGTAGCCTTAACGCGGGGGCACCCAACGATAATCTTCGGTGAAATATGTGTTCAGGAGAGTAAACTGTTCTGAGAATCTCGGTACTACGCTGCCAAACAGCTATACAATTCTTTACTAAAACATCAGCAAAAAGTTTAGCAACTAGGAAAAAGTAGTCCTTTACGTTTTCGGAAGAGACATTTTTGCAATTTTTGGTCCTCGTAAAGGTCACCTAGCAGTTACGGATGAGCAAGTGGTTCTCTGGGAAGTTCTTAGAAGGCACATTCAGCTAGCAATTTCTGAAATAAAGCATTCCCTAAAATTTTCGGACAATTCAATTTTCAGCTAATATTTCCGAACAGATAAAATTCTTCTGGGTGATAAAGACAGTCTTTATACATTACAAGGAGTATAGAAATGTCTCTCAAAGACTTTTGGTTTAATTTGTTCGTTGGGTGCCCTTGTTAGTGGTCTAACGAAAGCGGTAGATTTGGCGATAATGGCGCATTTGGCAAAAATGGTGGATTTAGCGAAATTTCGCTAAAGTGTTAAAAGTCCACAAAATGAAGACAGAACTCAGCATGTATTAAAACAGATATCTCTGCCATAGCTTAGTGTTGAAGCAAATCATTAGTTTTTTTGCTTTATGTTTGTGACAAAATAATAACAAAAATGAGGATATGTTGACAAATAATTGAAATATTTGTAAAGGATAACATTAATCAGAACCATGGGAGAGATCTATATATTCTTTTTTTGGATTTCACTGTGTGTCAGCCGGTTTCCAATTCAATTGCATCCATTTTGACGAAGGCACGTGCCACAAACTTTTAATGAAATGCAGCTAAACGGTAGAACAAGATCCACGTAGGCACTAGCTGCCAATGCCAATTTAATGCTACATTCTCTTTCAACATAGAGCCTCATTTGAATTTTCAATCATCACGGATCCGTTTAAGAAAGTACATGAAGTTGACTTAATTAATTTGAAAGCTGAAGAATCATATATCAACGATGAAATGATATATGAAATGGATCATCTATGAACTGCGGATATGAAATCAAGTGAAGCTATGATCCTCGCAGTTATGAACACAATTTTTGCAATTGTGTAAAGAAGCATACATGAGAGGTTACGTTTTTCAGAAGAATACGCATGTTCACCTCGACTGCTATTACACCGCGACGTAAACAGTGCTCAATGTCGGAACCACTGTTTGTCAGCCTTGGACAGTATCATACCAGCGGGTAGGTACAAATCACAGGTCACAAGCCACAGGTCATTGTTTTACCCATACAGAAAAAAACCCTAATCGTTTACAAATGCCAACACTAGGCCTAAAAACGTTTGTTTAGTCCTAAAGGTAAGCTTTAATGAATGTTTAGGCTTCATTCTGTATTGCTAATAGTGACCTGTGACTTGTGACCTAAGACCTGCCTTTTGTACCTGCCGTCATACCAACCGTGTTGTGTTTTCTTGGTAGTATTTGAAGTCTTGCTTCTTATGCTCCTGGTTTCCATTGATTCTATCCATAAAACTTTCCTTGTTCAATTTCAAATGGTGATTTAATATGATGGACCTTGTAAAAAGAAGATGACATCGATCCGCCATGTTGAAATTAGGTAACTTACATAACGTACCCATACAACGTACCTAACTCATTCCCAGTGTTCTATCTTTCTGCGTTGTTACAGGGCGCATCATCCCCAAGTCTATTCATTAGTGACATAGGCATCTCCTTCTCCCGTTTTGCGATGGAATGCCCGTTGTATTGCTTTGGCGATACCTGACCAATAAATGTTGTGTTTATAGAACTCCATTTCTACGGGAGCCCATTATCCGGAGCTTCCATCTGTATTGTACGCTTGAATCAACCCTTTCCCGTATCTTTCTATTTTTAGAACTGCTATATTTCACGTATGTGACAGAGAACATACGTCAAGTGGTTCACATACGTCACATACGTATGTGACGTAATAAATGGCCGACCATAGGTATATTAAGGCCCAGCTACACCTTGTAACATTGTTAGAAGAACACGTCCCAACATTATTATATGAACGCTTCTAACAATGTTGGATACGCATATAACATTGTTCGAAACATGCCACTCTTAAATTAGTCTTTGCCATACAACATTGTTAAAAGGGCGGCTACACGTTCCAGCATTTGTTGTATGTTGGAGAAAATGTTTGATCGAAATCAAAACATTCTTCCATTAGATACACGTCATCAAACATGCATGCTACACGTTCCAACGTTGTTCATCGAACAAAATTAATGCTTTATAACAATGTTTGAATGTGTAACAGGGGCTTTATGATTGTCTGTTGTGAAAACACTCACTTAAGCCCCCCTGCGAGGTGCTTCTAATAATAGAAAGATACGGGAAAGGGTTGACTTAGATGGAGGCTCCGGGTAATGGGCTCCTGAGTTCTACTACTATCATTCAGAAGAATGGCGTGTGTGCTTACTAAAAGCGGTTTTTTTTTAATAATACGGGGCCCTTGTGCTACAAGGAGCAAAAAACCAAAAGATTTGGTTGACGGCAATCAAATCAACCGTTGAATTTATTTCGAATTCGATTTGATATTGAAGCAAAATCTGCACTTTTACCCTTCAAATGAAGACAAAGTTGTTTAAATATCTTTCCAAGCTATTCTGTAGTTTTTATTTAAAGTTACAATGGCCGGGATTTGAAAATTACATTTGTGGGACAGCTGGAATATACAACATACAACATATATAATTCACATAAGTCAAAGAATATCTATCAACTCCAAATAATACTGTGACTCAGACAAAAATTAGGTGTTCCCAGAAAGAGGGCCAATAACTGCTTACATCATATCTTTTACCCATTCTACAGTTCTGAAAGTCCCGAGTCTTTCTGTAACTCCTCAGCGCTCTGTTCCCTCCACGGTAACAGGCTAGGGACTGGGAGATTATTAGAATGATTTGCACATCAACCAGTGTCAAGTTAGCCGCCCTAAATACTGAAGAGGAACAGCGTAAGCTCATGTTAGCGAAATTCTTGATCGAGAGTTCTCTGTAAACCATGAGGTTCTCAACCTTTCAACCTTAGCACCTTTAATTCCTACAATTGGCCTGGGTGATAGACTTTAAATTCCAATTTCAACATTATAAATGACACTGTGAATTAGTGAAATGCGCACCACACATGACACCAGAGATGTTTTAACGCCGTGTTATTTAGTTTAAAACAAATCAAACAAAAATAACTAATTTATTGTTATAAGATTAAGATCAGCAGGCTAAGTTTGCTGAATAAAATGAAGACATTCAATGGGTTGTTACCCACGAATTCACGTTGTAAAACGGGGCAATACACATGCAGCTTCCTTACTTGGTGCTGTTGAAGTCATCTTTATATCTAATTAAATTGCGAAATGCATCGGGCAGGGAAATTCGGCAAAATTACGAATGCCGAATTTTTCTTCTTAAACCTATCTACCGAAAATTGTCGGGCAAGGGAATTCGGAATAATTAGAAATGCCGAATTTGAGAAGGTTAAGATTACCGGGCTAAGTTTGGTGAATAAAATAAATGTCATTGTTCCCCAAGAATTCATGCTGTAGAGCGGGGAAATGCACATGTAAGTTCTTAGCTTGCAGTTGGTGCTGTTAAAGTCATCTTCTAATTATAATATTATTATTGTCTAATATTTGAAGGTTAAGGTTAGCAGACCACGTTTGGTGGTTTCACGAAACATCTCGTAATTTACCAAATCTGCCACCCTAGAGTAAACAGTGCTTAGTGTGATGGTTTGATGGACAGACAACACATCGCTAAAATTGCAATTATCGCCCAATCCTTCACCATAGTGAACAAGAGAGAAGTTTGGTACTTTGACGGATTTGACGAAATATCGCCAAGTCCTCCATTTTCGCCATTGCCTGCACTTATGGACTCTCTTGTTGTAAATTCGTCAAATAACCTTGGGCTATTTGTCAAGTAATTGTACTTTACATTACTTAACACATCACTTGCGTTGCTTATGAAAGCGTTACATTGCCTGTTCTGCAATTCTATTGCACATGAGCATACCACGACAGCTGTTTAATTTGGGGAGCGTCACGTCATTTAGTACGCTGCGTTAATTTTTTTAGCAACAAACTCAGAAATGTTATGTACGCAGGGCAATGTTTACATCGAGCCCCGTCCGGGTCTCAGTTGGTCGGAACGGGACGAAGGAAAAACGCGGGGTTAAAACAGAGAGGACTGAGACGACGTTAGTCTCCTCTCGACTTTTTCTCCCTCCTGAAGAGGAACTGACAGCCTGGAAAGAGATAGTTTTCATTAGCCACTCAACCGTCAGTACAAACTCAGCAGTGCCTTGATGTTAAGTGCCCTTTGTTTAGACGAAAGACACTGATGCGCCTGCTTATGTTATTTGTGCATTTACTTGGGTCGTCAATAAAAACCATTGTTATATGTATAAGTAATCAAGAACTCGAGAGCATTTCGTGATGTGATTTATGGGTACGAGTGATGTTTTAAATGTTCCAGGCGCTTGCAATTTGGACTTTCAAAACATCGACAGTGACCATAAACCACGAAATACACGAGCAAGCTCATACGATTTTTACTGATTATTGCATTTCTGTTTTCATGGCAACTTCAATGTTGCACTTTATAACCTATTTGATTAATTCGTTATTGACCAATCAGAAACGCGATATTCTGTTGAGTATATAATAACAATCACTCAGTGTAGCAGCAAAAATGTATGTAATCGAATTTCTAACCGCTACGTGCTAGAATATTTTAATTAAAGGACCTCGTATACTCTTTCATATCGATGTAAGGCTTACATTCGTCCTTCATAACAAAGCAATACTCTTGACTTGTCCTAACAAACTCAACTTTTATTTTTCCAGTTCTGCTGGTTGCATTCGGATGGTCGGGTATAATCCCCGCCATTCATCTTATAGCTCTCTATGGTGTTCACCTGGTAATGCGTCTTGTTGCATTACAATGGATGGGCCTCATGAGTTTGCTATACACTGCTAGTGCTGTCACTTACGCGACAAGGATCCCCGAGAGATTCCTCCCTGGAAAATGTGATATTTGGGTAAGCATAAATACTAGTCGTGCCGAGATCAGCCTTACCATAAGCCTAATGTATGTCAGGTTTGATCAGTTTTTTCGCAAATTGCCGGTGCTCGTTTTTTAACTCCAAGTCTCCGTGTTACCCATTCCTTAGACTTGCAAATGTATGTTTTTAACAAAACTTTGCGATCAATTTCCCAACCCAAGGCACACAAGAAAAAGACAATTCACCACCGGGAAACTCCTAGTCAACTTAAGTTCCAAGAACAAGTTGTCTCTACCGACGGCGACAAAAACGTCACAATATATTAATGATTGGTTAAAAGCGGGAAATATCCGTGCTGTAGGAGCGGCACTCATTTTAGCTCGTATTTTGCAGTACCCTGCATAACAACGACCAGAAATCACCAAATTTGAGGTTTTAAGGGCCGATTTACACGATACGATTTTGTTGCATGCGACAAAATCGTGACAGGCTTACGACATGACTTACGATTGACGCAGCGTTTTAAAACATGTTTTAAAATGCTACGACATTTTTTCTGACGTACACAACAATCGTAAATCATGTCGTGGGCCTGTCGTAAGCCGTTGTCGCATGCGACAAAGTCGTACCGTGTAAATCGGCCCTAAGGACAACGCAAGCACGCAAATGCGATTTCTTTGCTTGCACCTGACGTCACCGTCGTTATGGTGGTGGAAAAAACAATAGAGAAGAGTTTTTTCTATTATTTATTACTATGCTTATCAATAAAGCGCTGATTGGCTGAGACAGAGGGCATTTTTTCTTAATCGAGGGCATTTTTGGTAATCAAGAGAGGGCTTGCCCTTTATTGATAAACAAGTAATCGCACGAGTCCTCGTACTATCATGGATTAATTGCACTTGTGTTTTGGAAATTTTCCAAAACACAAGTGCAATTAATCCTTAATAGTACTCGGCCTCATGTGATTACCTATACAAAACGTGAGCTACTTTTTTCTATTATTTTGGCACCATCATGGCCGTCGTATCACGTGAGTGCTATCAAGAATTCTTACTCTGAAATCGCTGGTACGACGGACGAGATGGAATAACTTAGGAAAGTGCAAAGTTATATTTTGAGGTGACTTTTTCGTCCACGTCGTTATCTTAGTTTATTTATTGTGGGAGTGAATTTAGGAAGACGGTGATGTTAAAGTCTAATAGCCCATTTACGAGTTGCTACATGCCTCAGCTCCAAAGCAAGTGCTGGTGCACAACCATTCAAATGGAAATGAGTTGCGTATTTGTAGAATATAGCACTGTACGAAAAGGACTGGGACCAATAATATAGGTTGGTTGATCCAAAAAATAGACCGTATTCATAAATGGCGGTCACATTTATAATTCTTTTGTCCACGTGCAAATTAGCCTTACCAAGCCTCATTTTAGCGCAAGAAATCTTTTCAATTCACTGTATGGTATCGAGGCTTGGTAAGCTAATTTGCATTTCGACAAAAGAATTATAAATTGACCGCCATTTATGAATAAGGTATAGACGAAAATAAATGGATCCTTGGTTGTGAATGAAGCGTGTCAAGAGCTCCCTCTAACATATTCTTATGCAAATCAAACTCATGTCCCTTACAATAGTTGAGCACCAAGACTTATTTCTTGCAGAAATACTTGAAGGTAGCTCCTTAATTCTACTAAATTATTTTATTTGAGAATCAAAATTCCGCTTGGATTTAAACCTCCGACCATAGCAGACTAGCGTGCTAAGCCATTTTCTAATCAGGCGAGCAGTAAAACAACCTGTCTTCTCATTTTTTCTAGTTTTCTCGCATGTTTCACCTTTTTTGCCTTTCTTTCTTTCTTTTTTTTTTTCTTTAGTTTCAAAGCCACCAGATCTTCCACGTACTAGTGGTGATTGCTGCGTTCGTCCATTTGCATGCCATTTGTGAAATGGCGCGCTATAGATTTGACCATGGAGCAGCTTGTCAACCATAAATTGAAATACAAGACATGACGTCATTTTGGTTGTCTCTAAAGAGGAGACATTTACCGAGTATAGCCGGTTGAAAGGAAAGGAACTTTATTTTGAATGTCTAGTCTTCTAGCGCTGAAGCACTACTTCGGGACACTGTAAACTGAAATCACCAAATTAACGCAAGTCAAATCAAATGTTGTTTTTTTAGAGGGGGGAAAGCCGGAATTCCCGGAAAAAAAAAAACTCTCGTTGCAGAGTAGAGAATCAAGAAACTCAACCCACATATGACGCCACAATGGTGGGGGATGATTGCTCTCAGCACTGCGCCATCTCTGCACCTTAAATGAAATGTTTAAGAGGAGAAAGGATGGTCAGTGGAAAATTGAGAGTGCTCGAACAAATGTTCAAGGAGAGGAACGCTCCTTTGAGGTCTGGTTAAGTTAGGTATATTTCCTGGAGTTTCTAAGAAGATGTTGGATGTCGAAGAAAAAAATATATTCTTGTATTTATCCCGACGCGCAGAGACTTTTAAATGTCTTCCAGCTTTAATTCATCCGAGAATATTATTATATCTATGCGTATCGCAAATGTAGCTGTTATTCCTAAATGGCTACCATTTAGTATTCTCTTGTTTGCTTTCAAATTAGCCTTTGTTGACTCATTTAAGGTTAAATATTCTTTTGAATTAAGCATTTAAGAACAAGGCAAAAAGGGATAATTTGCAAGCAAGCATTTTGGAATAAGTTGTATTTTCTGCAAATCTTCTTTTACAAACCTTAGTCAATGACTATGTCATGGGTTAACGATGAAATGATACATGAAATGAATCATTTTTAAGGGTTATTTATGGTTTTGAATGGATAACATGATTAAAATACTAATTGTGCGAGATTTGGAGAAAAGGACCCCATTTCTACCAATGATTGATCGCGTACGAATGCTGTAAGAGGGCTTGTAAAGTTTCCTTTTCTTCATGGTTAAAATGCAAATGTTTTTGTGGGTGAAAACAATTACAATTTACACCCATAAGAAGACTGGTATTCCCATAGCTGAGCTTTCTTGTTTTCCATAAAATGATCTGTTATACTAGTATTATGTAGATCTTAATACGAAGTGTAAGAGGTCCACAATCTTAGCAGGTGTTAGTGTTCTGCTGTCACTCTCTAGCTTTCCCGCCTCAGGCGGCTTCTACAGCGCCTTCGATGGCAACGCTTGTAAACAGACTCCACGTCGAATCGTACCTGTCCTGCCTATCGCCCGAAAAAGTCTAGCGGTAAGTGAAGGAAACGTCGCGATCTACAATCTCAATGACTATACGATGAGGCATTTAAAAACATTCATTTCCCACCACGATGATCAGGAATCACTTTTATTACAATATCTGGGTCATCAAATTTGTCTCCCTCACTGCCTGTCAAAGGGGAGACAAGTATCTGAACCTCTTTCGGGACCTAGAAGTTGGCATACAGCACTTTTTTTTTTAACTTTTTGTCCGCGCATGCTCAAATATTCAGCATATGTTCGATACAATGACCGAATTTTGATAACACATCGATATTTCACGGTGAGAATTATAGACAAGCAAAGGAATCAGCTGCAAACTGAAATGGAAAATGGTACAACATTTGGTCGTTGCAGGCCGGTCAGGCTTTCCCATTTCGTCTGCAGATGACAGACAAGTAAATAAATAAAGAAGAAACTGCACCCGGCTAAGACTGGACAAATGAACCGATGATCGGAAACAACAGATCAAACTATCGTGGTTTATCCAAACTTTCGAAATGTTATTCCGGAAATTATTTGTTCGGTTTTATTGATGACCCTTTCGCGCCCATAGTTCATTTCCTAAACGAATCTTTCATCTCTTTAGTAATGGCCCCCTTTTATATGTGTTCTGATTTGGCCGTTGTCTACCAGTTAACTCACGATCCAAGATTGGAGGCGGAACTGCTGGTTATGGTCCCCTTTTGAGATCATTTACCTATGGATCATGCGCTATATAAGTACTTAATTTGATTGATTGATTGATTGTATCTAATTCAGTGTGCCAGTATGGGAGACAAATAGAACTAAATAATATCAATAAAAGCACTGCTTGGAGCAAGACATG
This sequence comes from Montipora capitata, assembly GCA_949126865.1. Taxonomy (NCBI): domain Eukaryota; kingdom Metazoa; phylum Cnidaria; class Anthozoa; order Scleractinia; family Acroporidae; genus Montipora; species Montipora capitata. Next base: position 9,762,195 of record OX421457.1, on the reverse strand, counting down.
ATCATTTGTCGTAACGAATCACGCACGAAATGTTTGTCGGTATTGATGAGGAGAGGACAATTAAGTTCCACAGTCCTCGGGCATTCCAATTGCATGTTAAAAAGGTAGACGAGATCACATTGCGTTGACAAATTGTACTTTATACCTGTTAAATTGACGCTTTGGAAATCGATGGTATAGCTACAAGAAGTCGCAAAATTGTTAGGACACTTTCATTCAAAACACCTTTTCTAGCTTCCAATACCCACCGTATCTTAGAACTTAAACCTTTCCCACTTGCCCTCCCCTCTCCCCCTTTCAATGTTGACTGTTTAAGTTTCCAACATTGTTTTGTCTTGTTAACAACATTGATAAGGAGGGGGGGGGGGGGAGGGGTGCAGTGTGAGAGATAATAGGTAGATATATAACGCGCCAAGAAGGTAGTGTCTCGACTATTTTTGCAACTTGTTGTAGGACCATCTGATAATGAAAGAAATCGTTGGCTGCCAGTGCTAGTTTTTTCAACTACCTAGCAAGTTGTTAATTTCCGTAGCCTAGAGCTAAAGTTAATTTTTTAAATGACAGTCAAAAAGACGTGTTCAAAAAGAGCTCTGACCACGCCACGAAGAAATAGATTGACAAGTCCATTTTGTCGTGGACATAACCTTGTTTGGACCAATCAAATAGTCAAAACTACAGTTGTCGAAGAAACCAAATACACTGTATACACTTTTGAGACTTTTTACATGTGTTCGTTTATTGGCTAATGAATTCATACAGGAACGCAAGCAGCAATCCTGGACAAAATCGTTGAGACATTTTCTAGTTATTTTTCCTTGTTCAAATAGTTTGATTCAATGAAATTAACCTTCTAGTTACAAGCACCCCTTTCCGCCCAAACGGTGTTGTCTGATATCTCGGTTATATGAGCTTCTCTATAAATAACATTGCTTTGGTTGGGAAAGGGAATAAAATATTTTAGGGCTTTTATTGTAGCTATGTTCTGAAAGGACGAAACTTGCGAAAGGTCTCAAGTACTTTTGTCCAGAACTGAGAATTGAATTTTTAGAGAAAAACAAAATAATAGAGAGATTTAGACTCGCGTTTACAGCAAAACGGCAACGCAAACTTGCCAAGAATCAAAAGAGACCTGTTTGCTTTTAGCTCAGTTTTTGATGTTACCTACAAACATCGTGAAACTTTTCAAAAGAGAGAGAAAAGTTGGAATGTGAGAATCTTCATGTTTCTTTGACAAGCAGTAGCCGGTTGTTTCACGTTCACGCAGTGGTTAATCTCTCAAATGAAAGGTGGTAGAATAAGTGTTGACGTTGAAAAAAAGAAAACAAATTCTCTGTATAGTTAAGGTAGCCATTTTCTCTCACTTCGCACATTGACAAATTTCTATGAGCACTGGTTTGTCAGAACGTTCCCTTCTAAACAACATTAAAGGTTTCATATGTTTACTTATATTTTTTTTTTCATACAGAGACCTAGGCTATGACTATACTGTGTTTAATTTTCCGATGACAGTTCCTTAAACCACCTTTGTGAAGTAAGGGGTTTCATACTTAATATGCATTGATCAATCTATGCATTCATTGTGAAGTTTCCCTAACTCGCAAATAAGTCGCCTTACCAAATCTGGAACGAAATTTCCCTACAACAAGAAATCTTGCAGTCTCTTTCAAACTTTAAATGCACCCAAAATATGGGATAAGGCAACTTTTATTTCGGAGATTATCAGTTTGTAGAAGGTCTAACTCTAAGAAATAGCCTATTTTTTGAAACATTTTGCCTCGATCCCTCTGTGGTAAAAACTCAGAAAATCAGCATGCAAAAAACTTTAAAAAGATTCCTCATTTGATTGATTCTAGGCACTTTTTCACGGGATTTTTTTTCCACAGGAAAAATTATTGTCCTTCGGTTAAATTTACTACGTACATTAATTAGGGCATCAGCTAATTTCTACTTTCCTAGTCTCTTTTTTGGGGTACTTTTTTTTTATTTACTTTGGGCTCCCGTACAAATTCATTACATTCCAAATATTTCCCATTTCTTTTATTCTAGGATTCTTTTTGCACTTTTAAATAGAAAGATCCGAAGGGGTTAAAAATTTTAATTCCTAGTATCTAGGAGATCAGGCAACTCTGTCATAAACCTTTATTTTTTTGGAAAAAAAAAAACTGTCACTTGATCGCAAATGGGAAGTTAGTTAGCTAAAGAGGCATAGTTTTTACCAACGTCATGCAAAAAAAGAATACCTGACGTACAATACCTGTTATAGTATTCAGGGGGACTAGATCTTCGCTTATCGAAGCACACCGTTTTCTCAAGTCCTTGATTTCTGTTAAGTGATTAAGTTATAATAACTTACCCTGGTATAGAAGATAACAGCACAGTATCTTACTATTATTCGAATGTTATCGTAAAATAAGTTTATGAACTTACTTTAGCCAAAATTACATATCTTTTGTCTTCCTTGATCGCCACTGAGGTATGAATGCTTTCAAATGTTTTCAGCAAGGCATACCATCGTAGTAACGAAAATGACATCATGACGCATTAGAGTCCAACAAGTAGTTTTCTCATGTTTTGGATGCTGTTCCTAAAAAATATATATATAATCATAATAAAAAGCGATAGTCCATGGGTTAAATGATAACTAGGGCTTCAGTTCTGATTAATTATTGCTAAATGAAAAATAATCCTTATCCAAGAAACCGTTTGTGCTTAGGTATAATAGCTGCTGCAGCAATTCAATTAGATAAGTATCACTGTGACATATAAAATGTAAGCCCTCAATATCAAACTTAACTTTACATAGGCAACCGGCAATCAGTGATTTCCTGCCAGTCCATAGTTCAAGTTCAAGTTTAATTTATTTCCCACTGTTTACGTTTAAGTTCACAGATGTAAATTAAAAATTCTCCTCATTAGTTAATTAAATAACACCTGCAAGAGACAAGTAAGTGCCTGACTCCTTGAATGCAGAAAATATTTATTTCAGAGGCCATCCAAAGCAGTTCGTATAGCAACTACATTGGCCACTGAGTTTTGAAATCATTTCCCAGTGACGACCTTACCTGTTCCTCTTGACAAATCAAGGATTATTAACCCGTACAATGTACTTCTTCTCCGTAATTAGAATTAAATTTGAAAAGCACTTACCATTATATCCGACTTCGTGTTGGCCAAATTCAAACGTGACATCATCACCAATTAGCACGAATGGCGCCCAGTACTTTACTGCGGAATACTTCTTTGTCTTCCGAAGATAATTCATAGCATGGTGAAGAGCTAAACTGGTACTTTTTCTATCTGCCAAGTGTTGGTAGAAACATTTCATGAACAGCAAGGTCGCCTCGTCATCAATAGCCCAGAGTGACACCAGAACAGACCGGGCACCAGCACACAGGAAAGCCCTAGCTATTCCCACCACACCCTCAGATTTTAACTCTCCCTGGCCACTATGACAGCAACTCAGCACAACCAGTCTTGCCTGAAGTCGAAGTGCATGAACATCACTCATTGTTAACAAGTAATCTTCATCTTCGGGTATCTGAGATGTGCATACTGGATTTGGGGCCAAAGCAATTTCTCCAAATTCGGAATCTCCATGTGCAGCAATATGGATTAAATAAACTGACTTCATTCTTTCCAGCACCTCATTTTTCGTTGCAAATTTGCCAGTGAGAGGCGCGGTCTCTAAAAGTTCTCCAATCATGTCCACCTCTTTCTTGGCGCACGGCAATTGTTCAAACATGGGTTCGCCGGTGCCGTAAGTGACTTCCTTCAAACACGGATCTCCCACTATCATCGCTTCATTCTTATCGTAGAAGTGGTCAGGTGCGCCAGCAATCACTTTTAAAGCGGTCAGTGAGGGAACAGTGCGGATCCTGAGAGAGCCATTCAATGCAGAATAAGGCGCCAAGCAAAATGGCCCATCAGGAACAAAGACTAAGTCATCACTTTTGAGCAAGTCAGCAATGGGACTGATTAAGAGATCACACAAAGGTTGCAAAAAGTGGACGGAGAGGCTCAAAGTCTCAATGGTCTGCTCGACATCCTCTCGACTGCAAGAGAAGTCGCTGCGTAGTTTATCAAGTGTGCGATTCTCGCAACGGACAACAGCTCCCGCGCTAATCTGTCTGAAAAAGGTTTTCATCAGTGATTCAGCAGTTTCATTTTCGATTTCCTTTTGCCTAAAGTGTATCATGCTACCTTTCCTAAGCAGCCAGAAACTGATCGTGTTTTCATGAAGTGCTGTGAAAACTGTCTGTGAAGGTAGATATTCTAAGACAGCAGAGATATTTTCCTTCGTCGTAACTTCTAAGGAAGGTTCCTCATCAACGCTGTATTGTACCTTCAAAATGTCTGTCAAAGCCTGTGCTCGTCCTTGCTCTGCCGCATACAAAGCCTCATCAACCTCTCCGATCTTCAAAAGTGCTGTCCACAGAGCAGTATACGCAAATCGTTTTGAGTCACGAAAGCTTATTTTCCATGAATCTTCTGACTGAAGAAGACGCCTTGTTTCATCAAAATGCTTTATGCTCAGACGATAGTAATTAAGAGCTTTGCTCGTGGTTCTTGAAAATTCATGGACAACACCTAGCCTATAACACGCGAATCCCAGCCCTATTAGGTCCTCCGTTTCCTTGGAAATACTAAGATTTTGTTCGTGACAGAGAATAGCATTTTCAAGATCGCCCTTATTGTAATAAGCACTGCCTAGATTGCCATAGGCATTTCCCTCCCCGGCCCTGTCCCCTACTTCTATGGCAATACTAAGACCTTTTTTGTGGTACTTTATGGCCTGCTTAAAATTGCCTATACTGTCAAATGCATTGCCGAGATTGCAATAGGCTTTTCCCTCACCAGCCCTATCCCCAATTTCTTTTGCAATACTAATATCTTGTCTGTAATACTCTATGGCTTGCTCAACATTTCCCATACTGTAATAGGCATTGCCAAGATTACCATAGGCTTGTCCCTTCAATGCCTTATCTCCTATTCCCTCTGCAATATTAAGAACTTGTACGTAATATTGTATGGCTTGCTTAAAATTGCCCATACTGTAATAGGCATTACCGACATTGCAATAGGCTTGTCCCTCCCCAGCCCTATCACCTACTTCTTTTGCAATACTAAGATCTTGCTTGTGGTACTCTATGGCTTGCTTAAAACTGCCCATACTGTCATAGGCATTGCCGAGATTCCCGTAGGCTTTTCTTTCCCCAGCCTTATCGCCTAGTTCTTTTGCAATGCCAAGATGTTTGTTATGGTACTCTATTGCTTGCTTAAAATCACCCATACTGTAATAGGCATTTCCGAGATTGCCAA
>OX421457.1:9741876-9751876 GCA_949126865.1 Montipora capitata | reverse complement strand
ACTAACTTGTCTTGCCAAGTAAAAAAGCTAGCTACTTCATTGATGTATAAACTTGCAACTAACGAGATGAAGTTACGCTGTGAGTCTTAGCAGCATTGTTATTTGCGTTCAAGTGATCCATTTTTCCTTGACTACACATCGACTTTAAACTCCTTAAGTGCTTTTTATGTCTTATCAAATCACTCTTCTAGCGGGACGCTCTAAGAATGAGGCATATTCGTGTGTACTTCCTTTTGGCCAACGTTCCTTGTTTAATGTTCCTAGGAGAGTAAAAAGCGAAGATTATAGGCTGCAAATTGCTCTATTAGCAAGGGAAGATTGTAGCCGATCGATTTAAGGGTCTTGGTGTTGTTATTCGCTTCGTTTACCGTTTGTCTCGGATCTCCATTGCTTTAGAAAGAGACAACTATGTGTTTTATCCTTTGGCCACCTTCCGTTGTTTAACATTCTCAGACGTAGTTTGTTTTTGTTTCGTTTACTTAAATATAAATCAATTATCGCCAATGAGAAAAGTGATTTCCGAACTTTGTAATTTATTTTAATCTTGTGATTTAGCACCCTGCTAGCAGAGCCTTTCTTTTGCTTGCTAGATTTTGGCGTTCTCGAGAAAGGCTCTGCTTGAATCGAGTAAGATCTTTATTGAATATGCGCTGCATGTTGCCAGGATACAGTCTCGAACCCAAGCCTAATATGCCAGATCTCGCCGCCATCTTGGTTTTTCATGGTACAGCGGGCTCAATTATAACCGTCGGTTTTGTCACTTAACGGACGCTCGCACTGCAAAAACCGGTTTGACGAGAGAAAACAAGATTGACTAGTTCAGAAGCTCGGGCTGCGGCGGCTTCAAAGAATTGAGGCGATTCAGGCAGAGTCTCCTTTTCTCCTCCTCAGTAAAGAAAAAGACAAAAGGAGTCTCTGCTCGCATGGTGGTGATTTAGTCGGCTTGCCGTTTTATACCTTACAGTATTTTCAATCTTACGACACTTGTAGATCTGATAGACTTTTGCTCCCTCGTTTTGCTATCCTTGTCTGTTCACCGGTTGCTTACCGTTTGGTTTCTAAACTGGATATCGCCATAGAAATCGAATAATACAGAATCATCAAATTATACGATTTGCCGAATCCAGTTGATTCATCTCGTGGACGCCATTTACCCGGAACCATTTTTCCTAGTGACCCGCGAATCGACTGCCAGCAACACGACTCGACTGAAAGCGAAACGACTCGACTCGATAATCGTTAACGTTTTAAAGCAGCCTCTCTCACTGTCTTGCTGTATTTTTTTTTTCTAAGTGTCTGATGAATGGACTGCCAGCAAGCCTGGGGACAACTCGACTGAGAGCGACATAATTTGAGTCGAGTCGAGTCGAATCGTTAACATTCAAAGCAGCCTTTCTCGTGGTCTTGCTGTATTTTTTTTCTAAGTGTCGAATCGTCAACAGGTGATAAGCCTCTGCTGGTTCTTGCGAATTGACTTTAAGTTTGTCCAATCGTCAAGTCCAAAGACGAACCCACTCACTTTGGGTGTATTGGACATGTGTGGAAGATTGGAGGGAAGATTGTGAAGATATTGACTTGGCAGCTGTAAAAGGTAAAACTGAACTTTTGTTGTAGTCAGTCCTGCGCTCGTTTGAGTTTCTTTTCTTTCTTGAGTCTCCGCTGTCCAGGGTCATTTCTGTCACAAATGGATTAACACCGATTTAACATATCATTTGTTGTGTCATGCACACGTGCAAATACATTTGCCACAGAAAACGATGTCACATAAAAATTGCTTGTGTGGATGCCGCTTAAACGAGGAAGTACAACACGGGTGGAGATCAGAATTTAACTAATGACTGTTATCCAAATAATTAATTGTTCCATTGCTTACAAAAACTGATGTCTTGGTCCTATGAGGAGCAGGGTTGTTACGAGAATGGAAATTATACGATTCTGACCAGCCTTGGTTAGCTTTAAATGAGACTTCATAGCGAGGAGACAGTAATTACGTAGTCTTATGCCTAATGATTATTAACGTCTGTAAGCAGTTGTCTGTGACGATAAAAATCAGTCTGGTGACATTCATTTGAGCATTTTTTTTCGCTTTATAATGCAGTTAGGATCAATTAGTATTCATCAGCACAATAGGTGAGTTCACACAAGACCCTTAAGTGCACTTCAAACGTACTTGAAGTGCACTCATATTCTTTTGAAGAAATTGCATTCATAATATCATTAACGCTGCCACACACATGTTTATATCAAAATATCTGTGAAGACAAAGACTGTAGAACTATTCAGCTGAACTATTTCATGCTCTGATTTTCTGTACCGAAGACTGCCTCTTTAAATAGGAAAGCGAAACAATGCGACCTCATAGGCTCAGAAGATTATTTTCATTTTACTTTTATTTTTGCTCATGCTGTTACGACAAGCAAATCTTGTCCAACACAGCCTTGTCCTCGTTTTTTCGCAAGAAACCTGCCAAATTTCGCTTTAGAAAACCAGCATCCGAGAAGAAAAGCTTGGACATGGCCAAGGCCGCAAGACTGGTTCCATGTTCTTTTAAGAAACGACGCATTAGATGTCCTATATGGAAAGAGCATTTCCGCGTCACTCGCCCAACTTTTGCATATATATGTAATCTTGTGATCTCCGAAAACAACAAACTCGAACGCGAACTCCTGTAAGTGTAGAAGAGGGGTTGGATTGGCTTTGTGGCGGATCGCAACAGGTAGTTCTTTAGAAGTTGCGGCTTACCATAAATCGCTCTTTGTACTTGTAGTAAATTTTACTCCAGATTCTCTCACGCTGTTTAGTTGATACCCTCTTCAGCTGTTCGTACTTTGGTCCCCACGCTCAAGTTCAAGTTCAAGTTCAAGTTTGGAATATGAAAAATATGATGTATCACTACCCGCAGTTAGCTACAGCTATTCGAGGCGAACAGTGGTTTGGCACATAAAACTAGTAATAGCTATCGCTAAGTGCCAACGAAACAGTCAATATAATACATAGTTTGCAGATTTGTCTCAGAGTTCCAAAAACCCAACAGTAGTTGTGATTTTTTATTCGAAAGTACTGCAACTGAACTTATCTAGTTAACAATAATACAATAATAGAAATTGCACACTTTGTATCTCCAACAACAACGTAAATGTCAACGTGTTTTACAATAATATGGAAAGTGTTGTTGTAGTTTTTGAACGGCCGTAATTTTAACAGGAATATACAATAATTAAGTTAAATAAAATCAGTGCTATGTAAAAAAATCGCCAAAGAGTTTTCAGACTTTTCAGTGTGGAACATGTAGCGGGGAATCAAAGTCTCTCTCACATGAATGTTGTTGCACTTGCAGAATTTTTATTTTGCAAGATACAGCCATGAATTACAAGTCAAATTGACCGTTTAATTGCGTACTTTGCAGACAACATATTTTCTTTGAAAATTAAATTAAATTGTTGACGAATCAATGCTTACAAAACGAAAAACAAACTGCTCTACTCGTTGGCTGAAATCCGAAATTGACAACAGCAGCCGATAAGAATACGTACGCCGGTTTAGTTTTGAGCTCGTTCACTCAATATAGAATACGATGGTTCGAAAATAAATATTAAAGAACACTCAAAGCAAGTGTACAGAACACAATGGTCGGGGAAATGGGCAAAATCACCTCCCGTACACAAGGGGTGAGTTCGATTGGGAAATCTGTATTTAGATCTTAAAATCTGGATCTCCGGATTTCCAATCGAACACAAAATCCGAAAACGGATTTCGCGACGGATTTTGTTAATTGAAATCCTTACCCGACATGGATTTCCAATTAGTGAATCTGCGACAAAATCCGTTGTCAGATTTTGTGTTCGATTGGAAATCCGAAGATCCAGATTTTTAAGATCTAAGTCCGGATTTCCCAATCGAACGCACCCAAGATCATCAATAGTCGTGCACGTTTTAGGCATTTGATGAAATTCACTAGATAGGCTATTTCAGATTCTAACACCATTCCTTGAAAAAGACATATTTTGCTCGTTTATTCTAGAATATTTGATAAAGAAGTTACCTCTTGTTGATGATCTTGTGATATATGAATGAATATTATGTTGGTAATGAAATAAATTACTTATTTGGGGTGGCGATATATTATTTGAGACGTCATGCATTAAAATGGCAACTGACATGAAGTAAAAAAGATCTAGAGGTAATAGACTAGATAAAATGAAGAGGGGTATTGCGTGAGTTTTATAATCACAAAAAAAAAAAAAAAAAAACAAGGTGAAGAGCACGTTTCTGAAGACGTAAGATTATGTTTCTGTGAGTTTTTCCTGCTCTCCTGCTCAGCCCCACGCTGTTATACCATATAATAAATAGGGTTAAATCACTTATCTGTAAATATGTTGTAAAGTATGAAGTGGTACCAAGTGTCTTAACCTAGGAATAATACCAATCGATATACTTATTTTTGAGGCTAGATGTAAAATATGATGTTTCCAGGAGAGATTCTACGCTTGGCTACGGTTGTAAAATTTCTTCCGTTTCTTTGCTATTCCAGTCTGCATTTTTTTGGTTGTTTGAATTTTTTTGAGTAGATGCAGAGGTTTTAATTTCTGTGTCTTCTGTGAGCCGGGTTGCAGCACGGCCCGTCGCCATCGGAGCGTCTAATAATTCATCATGTACATCACGACCGCTTAGTACCCGTGGACACGACAAAGTGCGTTGAACGGCCCCGGGTTGAAAAGAATATCTGCAATCAGTAAATCACTGCAGATGACTTGAAAAGAAGAAGTAACTGGTAGTGGAACATACCTCATTTCGTTTCCAACACCAAGTCTAAGGCTCTGCTTAAGAGCCAGAAGGCTCATCAGGCCGGCGCTTATCTCCGGTTTCAGTAGCATGAAGCGACTAGGAGTATTTATACTCCCCCCTGGATGGGATGCTAGTCCATCGCAGGGTTACCCCCAGCATTACGCCGGTACCCATTTATACACCTGGGTGGAGAGAGGCACCGTGATAGTAAAGTGTCTTGCCCAAGAACACAACACAATGTCGCCGGCCAGGACCCGAACCCGGACCACTCGATCCGGAGTCGAGCGCACTAACCATGAGGCCACCGCGCCTCCCACAACACCAAGTCTAGCATCAATATTATGTCTGTCAAATCAAAAGCAAAATCATGAAAATTATCTTACCGGCTCATAACACTGAAATGATGCAAGAAAAACCTAAATATCTTTGTCAAAAGATATAAAACAGAACTTACATTAAATTGAAGTCGACAAGATTATCCTCATTCACCTGCCTACTAAACTCCATACTAGAGAAGCGCAATGATGAACGACATGCAGGGGTTCTCGCCCGCAATCTCCAGATGATTGACACTACAATAATTAGTTTTGGACGGTTTGATTGGGTAAGTGCACTCTCAAGAAATCTTTCGACGACCTTGTCTGAGAGTGCACTTCGGAACTTTTAGGTTTCCGTAGCGACCAAGTATGATCAGTCAAGCGAAACAAGACCCATTCACACACAAGTTCGTCTCAAGTTAACTTGAAACACACTTCAAGTGCACTTGAAACGTCTAGTGTGAACCCACCTAATGTTTTGCACCGATTGGCCAATTGTTTACAACTAATAAAAAGCTTTTCATTGTTTCTAAAAGGTGTCACTTTATTCTACACAATAACTTTCAACATGTTTGCTGAGAGTGAAGGTTTCTTGAATCAACGCTCAAGTAACTTTTTGTTTAGAAACCTTTTTTTTCGAAAGCTTTCGCCCACTATCATGTCTCATAAGTTTAGCCCGGGGTCTCAACTTATAGCTAAGCTCGGCTTATAAGTAAGGAAATACGGTACTTTGATCATTCATTGATTTCTTACTTGTCTTTTGCTTCGTAATACCCTTCCTTTTAAATCTAAGTGGATAAGAAAACTAAAATTTACTCTGTGGCAAGAAAAATTCAAGATACGTCATTTACATGCTGTCTCCATGAGCACAGAAATAATAAAAGGCAGTATAGTTCGATCAAAGAACAAAAAAATACTTTAACTAGACCTAGACCTAGACCACCTTGAATCTAATTTGCACTTCATTTAAAGTGCCTATGAAGTAAAAAAATAATTTATGCCTGTTTCAAAGAGTTTTCCAAATAATGAATTATGGCCTTTACAGTTTTGAAGTATCTTCTTTTGTTTCAGAGATATTTAAGTTTTTGTGTTATGCAAATTAGCAAATTGATGACGTCATCAGTGGTTCCGCTGGAAGATGGATCACAAAATCAAGAATATCTCTCAAACTTGGCATGAGTAATAACCCTTAAGTAAGGTGCAAGGTGGTGCAGAGTATGATGTAACCATGGCAACATTAAATAACCTCAGGAGTGAGGAGTGAGGTAAGACGTGTCTTTCAAGCTCTGGAATAAGTGAGCAGTTAAACGATGTAATTCCTAAGCTTAAACTGGCTCTCTATCGCTGAAACTAATATGCCTAACGACAAAGATAAACCGGTGACAGATACGAAAAATACGCGAAAAAGACAACGGGAAAATGGTTCCCAAACAGATGAAGACGCTCCAGCCGGCGGCCATTGCCGCGATGCCGAGATCAACGCCAAACTCGACAAAATTTTACAGGTCGTGGCCGAATTTGATGCTGTTAAAACACGTATGATGCAGCTAGAAGAAGAGAATAAGCAGTTGAAACAAGCGGCGGAGAACACTGCTAATGAAATAACAGACCATAAAGCCACTACGGTTTACGCCCACAGTGGTTTAGAAAATAATAATCAAGAACTTAAGTCCTTCAAGGAAGAGCTCGAGGTCATGAATTTAAAGCGACGTAACATTAAACTAGAAGCCTACACAAGGAGAGAAAATATTAAGATATTTGGTATTGAAGATGAACGAGGGGAACCCAATACTAGAAAAGAGGAGCTGGTTCGTATCATGATGCGCGAGAAGATGAATATTCCAGAAGAAGACGTTGAAGGCTTTCTATTCGAGCGAGTGCATCGGATTCCAACACGGCAGGATATGGCTCGCTCTTCCAAGCCGAGAGCGATTATTGCAAAAATTCAGTTTTTACAAGGACAAGGAATATATGTGGTCCTTTGTTAAGAACCTTAAAGGTAGTGGAATTGGAATTGCTAACGATTTTCCGAAAGAGATGGGCTAAATCCACCAGAAACTCTATCCGCTTTTGAAGGAGGCAAAGAAGACAAGACAAAAGGCCAGCTTTAAAGTCGATAAATTAATCATCAGTGGACAGGGATATAGAGGTGTGGAGACAGAAAATCTTGCACATTATGGTTTAATTATGAACAGTTAAAGCGTTCGGCTGACAGAGGGCCGAAGTGCCAAAGCACGCCGATGGACTTTGTAGGTACATATTTGTGGCTTTTAAACGTTATCTTGTTGTCATCAATTTTACAAAATTGTTGCTACATGTATTTGTTTGTTTTAGGCAATTTCCTTTTAAGCTTGTGTATCTTTACGCATTTTTTTTTCTCCAAGATCGGACTCAACACTGCTTCTTACAAAATCTCAATATGGCGAAATCAATACTTATTTTTGTTGTCACGTTATGTTTGGGTTCTTCTGCGACCTATCTTGCATTCAATTTTAGAGCGTGAAATGGGCGTCGAGACATTGAAATTGGTTTCCTTAAATGTGAAGGGCTTTAGTAATTTTCATAAAAGAAAAACAATTTATAATTTGTGTCGAAAGAAAAAATGCTGATTTCTCCTTTTTACAAGAAACACATTCAAAAAAAGAATTAGAAACACAGTGGAACAATGAATTGGGGGCCCAGATTATTATGTCACATGGAGTTCAAATTCTCGTGGAGTTGCCATCTTGATCAAAAAAGGTGTTGATTACACTCCCCACTCCAAAATCATAGACCCTTTGGGACGGTATATTGTTTTAAATGGTGAGATTAAAGACAAAATTTGTGTCTGAAATTAAATATTTACAAGACATGTTTCGGTCGTGCAACGACGATCTTCAGTTGAAAGTAGAATCAATTTTAAGTTACATTTGAATTTATAATATGCTAAACAAAGATAAATAACAACGTGAAATAAATTGGGAATCTAACAAAATAACCAAAGGTAACAAAAAAGAGTGTACAATGGAACATGTTGATTAGAACGAGAGAGTTAAATTAACATGATATAATTGCTTGTTTAAAGAAGGTTGCTCCTAGGAAATATGTAACGCTTCTTTTATCTTGACCTGGAATTTTGTGGTCGCACGGTCTATAACTTTAAAACATTCAGCAGAGCAGGAGTTACAGCATGCCTCGGATTGTTGAAGGTGTTCAAAGATATGTGAGGTCCTGTCCCTGTTTAAGTGTTCGCGAATGCGTGTCGAGAGGTGTCCGCCAGTTTCGCCGACATAGCAAGAATTACAGCTTGCACAGGTAAACTTGTAGACAACATTCGAACGAAGTTCAACAGACACAGGGTCCATCACACTAAACATGCTACGGATATTGAAGGAAGAAAAGGCTAGCTTAACATCAAGATTGTTACAATACCGTTTAAGTAATTTACGTAATCTGTTTTGTGTTACAATCGAGAAGGGCCCAACATAAGGTAATTTGAAAAAATGTGTAGGATTAGATGGAGGACTAGCAGGTGTGTTCGAAAGGGTCTGAGTTTTTTGTAATATACTGCCTATTGACTCTCTCAACGATATGACTGGGGAAAAGGTTTTACGTAGGATTAATAACAGTTTCTTGATATCCTCATGGAAGCCTACTCACGTGTTGTTGATCTTGTATGTTCTGTCAACTAGGGTCCTGATTAAGCCAAGTTTGTAAGAGAATGGGGTAAAACTAAGATAATTAGTTAATTGACCGGTGAAAGTTTTCATACGACAGACCCTGGTAACAGGAGAAAGAGGTTGACTGTTGTCAATCAGAACATCCAAAAAGGGGATTTTTTTATCCATCTCTGTTTCCATGGTGAAACGTATGTTGGGATGTCTTTCGTTGATGTAGTCAAAAAACAAAGTAGCGTCATGCTCAGTGTCAAATAGAAATATCGTCAACATACCGTCGATAAAGTAAAATCCTTGGAAGTGTCTCGAGCAAACCATGGTGTGCGAAGTGATCCTGAAGTGGCGACCAACATCTCTACGAACTGCTCGAATCCATGCAGCTAGTAGGTCTTTATTTATGGGAAATTTGTGGAAAGATATCTATAAGTCGTCCTCGCGATAAACCTTTTTCGTTCAATTCGGAACACAGCAGTTTTGCGGCATTTTGATTACAGAACAAACACATTTTGCCCTTTTGACCTCGTTTCCGTGCAACTCGCCACAGCCTTTACCGCGTTGGCGGCCATTTTGGAATAAGGTGTATTACGCTTATTGACAAAAAGGGTAAAGACCGTTCCCTCCTAGAAAATTGGCGACCTATATCTCTCGTAAACGTGGATGCAACAATTATGTCAAAGGTAATAGCAACCAGTTTTAAAAATGTTCTGCCACAAATTATTCATCATAATCAAACTGGTTTTGTTAGAAATCGCTATATTGGCGAAACAGTACGATCAATTTTTGATATAATAGATTTTACGGCTGAAGATAATTTTCCCGGTTTAATGATTTTTATTGATTTTCAAAAGGCATTTGATACCATAGAATGGTGTTATCTTCAACGTTGTTTAGAATCTTGTAATTTCGGGTCCAAATTCATTCGATGATAATATACAAAGTTGTGTGATCAATAACGGTATAACGTCTGATTATTTTACACTTGAACGATATGTGAGGCAAGGGGATCCGTTCTCTCCATATTTATTCGTAATAGCTGTCGAAACCCTGGATATTGCAGTTCGTCAAAATACAGTGATAACAGAAATTACTATGGGAAAGAATGAAACAAAACTTCTTCAATATGCGGACAATACTAGAGCAGTACTTTCAGACGTTATTTCTGCTCCCATTCTTTTTAAGTTGGTCGATGATTTTAAGAAGCTGTCAGGTTTAGCGATTAATCCCTCGAAAACTGAAGGTATG
>OX421457.1:9721876-9731876 GCA_949126865.1 Montipora capitata | reverse complement strand
ACTGCTCTCAACTAACTTTTGCTCACAAAGATCGCGAATAAATACCCACCGGAGGACGGCGGGTGCGAACTGGTCAATCAACACCCATTATGGAGTCAATTGTTGAACAACCACAGCTGTGGGGAACACAAAAGACCGAAACCTTTGTGAAAAGACCGAACCAAAGTTGACCCAGACGCAGCAGTATTAAACCAAGGTTATTCTCACAGTACAACAATTACAAGGAGTGAGTATACTGACAAAACCACACTAAAATACCCTTGACTTGCAAGAAACTATAACAGTACTTTTTAATGCAGTGCCTAATATAACCCTATTAAGAAAGACGTTTTTAATTATCCCGACACCTAAACTTGCACTGTCTTTCTAAAGATCCGACAAGACAAAAAGACTTTCTCATTGCAGTTTTACATGCTGATCAGTACAACCGCGTTGCCATGAAAAGGAATACCTTGGCCGTAGTGAGTACAAGGCCGAAACGCGAGTCTGGCATGGATATGGAGATCTATCAACAGAAACTGGCAAAACGGTCGTTTGGAATGACCCCTTGTTGTGTCTGTGACTGGTCGCTAAGGTCACTGAGGCCATACAGCAGACCTTCATTATCGTCTTAAATTCTAATCATATCCTCAATTTCGATGCAAATAAAAGAATTCTTCCGAAACCATGAGACTCCCTTAACGACCTTGCACTTACTAACTCAAAGGTGTGTTCTATTATGAGTACGTACTGAAAAGTCTTTCAATTAAACACGGCAAGAACGAAAAAGCAATAACAACAAAGGATTAATATAACAAAAACGAACAACTGCAATCATTAAGAATAAGTACCGACCACATTATAATAATATCGCTAAAACGAACCATTAAGGACGTTCGCGCTAATTGTTTGTGGGCAACGTAACTGCGCAGGTAACGCGACTGTAATATGTCACGCATTACTTCGAGCATTAGTGAAGTTGAGGTTTGAAAACCTTTGCAGAAACCGTGGACGATAAGTCTTGCACAGCGTTGGATAAGAGAAGATCGTGATCAGTCAAAATTGATTAAAAATATTCAGGAAAGTCAAGTAGACTACTGCACGACTGATGTTCGCGTTGTTTTTATCAGTCGTGCACTAGTCTACTTGACTTTCATAAATATTGTTCAAGCATTAGTCAAAGTAACATGGCGACAAAAACGCCGGGGAAGAAATTCCAGGCTGGCAAAAGAATGGCACATTTATTTCCGAATCATCATGAAACGTTGAAGAGAAGTGAGCGGGAGGATGGAAAAGCTCTGGAAAAGGTAGCTGCTGATCGAGTAGTGGCTGAAAGTTTGGAAAACTCGAGGACGAACCGTTGCGTAAATTTAATGGGGCTGTTTCTTTTTTTAAAGTTTTTATTACCCTACGAACTTAAGTTCAAAACGAATGTATGTTTTTGAAGTTCTTTTCCTTTACTTTCGTGAAAATAGAGCAGTATTTTCGTCCTCGTCGGCTTGAATAGTGCGGACCCGCGTGGAAAAAACCAGCGATTAAATTTCACAAAAACCACACTCCAGAAGACGAGCATGACGGCAATGGAGAAATATTATACAAAACACTAACCAAATGAAGATGACGACTGCTTAAAACTTCGTTGCTGTGCTCGAGAAAGCTTTGTTTTGGGGTAAAAACCTTTCATCCCTTCAACGATCGATCATCTCCTGGGTTCCAGTCCTTCCCCGACAGGTCACGCAAAAACGTGACAAACGAAGTTTTCCAAGAGCTTCGTAAAATCACATCGATTTTACTCCCTAGGATCATCGGTGACCCCTATTTTTTTAATCATGAATCACTTACTCTATTTACTATCTACAAAATATGATAAAATGAAAAAAATGTCACCGTAAGAAGTTGTCTGTTTTTTTTTTAATTTTCTTTCCTCGTGCCATCGAATTCCGGTAGTGATTGCAACGGATAGAGGTTACGAAAATGCTCGTCCAGGATGAACTCTACTCTTTACGACATCCCTAGCGGCATGAAATTATCGTAAAATCCCACCCCTAAAAACTTATGTACGGAAACCTTCACTCTAACAGTTTATTTTTAGGATTTTCGATGGATGAGCAGATGAGGCTACCTTTCGTTATTATGACAGATTTATCGAAATTAAGGTATTTTTCCACTGCCATTTTCTCCGAAACAAAGTCGGTGACCCCCAATTTTTATTTTATTTTTGGAGTAAGTACTTTATGACCTAACTCTAAGCGAGAAATGAAGAAAATCTCACCGTAGGAAGATTTTGGCGCGAACGTCCTTAAAAGTTATGAATATCAACGTAGAATCATCAGACAAAGAGTGTATTGGAGCGCTTTCCATGTTAGCATAGCCGAATAATGAAGCATCTTTCGTTTCGTAATTTTTGTCCTTTTTTTCTTCTTTCACAAATGCTCGCTCACACGGCACATTGACAGACATAAGAGGAAAATATAGATCACTCTAAACTCTTTTCTCTGTGAGTAAAGCACTAATTATTCAGAGCTTTCTCTTCTAAACAACATTAGAGGTTTCACATGTTTATTTAGAAGATAAGCTAGGATAACTAGACTATAATTATATGAGTATATCGTGTTGTATGTACTTATGCAAGAGTCCATCACCCAATAGTAAAATTTACCCAAATTGACCTGTAGTCCCCACCAGCGTCAGAAAAGTGCCTACTTTAAAATCAAGTTTTACGGGAAAATAAACAATAGACCAATTCGGCCGACCCAATGTTACACCCAATTCAAACCCTTTGGGAATAAAACGTTTTACTCCAGGTATTTCCTTATCATTTAAATGTGAATGCCTCATCATGCAAGTACAACACACCAAGAACCTTAACCCCGGGAGATTTGAATAAGTGGTTTGTAACCTATCTCTAGAGACACAGATAACAATGATGTAAAGTTAAATTGCTGGTGGACGAACAAAAGGAGCTCATGAGAGCTCTTTTGCTTTTGTCCACAAACATGGCGACCATAACGTAACGTGAAAAGCACCCATTGGGTATTACATTTGGTCTATTGTTCATTTTCTTGCAAAACTTAGTTCAAAGGGAACCTTCGCTTAACTCCCACTAATGAATAATTTTCAACCCAACAAAATAATGTTTGCAATCAAATCAGCTCGACAATTTTCTCCAAAAACGTGTTTTGATCGACAGAAATGAACTTTAAAATCACTGTTTTCATTTTCAAATTTCCCGGGCATGGCCATCTTAAAAAATTGTGACGTGTTACCAGATTCTTACTCTTGGATAATGGATTCTTGCTTATTATAGTTCATTACACCACCCATTTGAAGTACGGGTTTCCTACTTAGTGCACATTGTCAAATATGTGCATTGATTGTGATCTTCAGGTTATTTTGCATCGAAAGTTTATAAAAATACAATAGAATGAAATATCTCCACAGGCTTTCCCTGCAAACTAATTCAGAGACCAAGTATCACTCCTGTATCAGTATCAGTTCTGGAAGTTTCCCTGAGAAATCGCGCCGCGAAGAATCAGCCTACGAAATCCGGAAGTTTGCCTAACAATTTTTTTTGCCCTCTTTAAACTTTAATTGCATACTTATTTAAGCGATCAAGCAACTAACTATTTTGGAATGAAACCGCAAAAACTGTATAATAAAAATAACATTTATACAGGCGCGCATCAGGGGAAGCCTCTCTCTCCCATACTTGGCCTGGAGTCAATCCTTTCCCGAGTAGATTTATTTATAGAACGTCTTCCTTGGGAGATTCAGCACGCCCACTGTTGTAAGAGCCAATCAAAACAGAGCTATCTCATGGTCAAGGAAATATGAGACTTTTCCCGGGAAAAACCTGTTCCCAAAATGAAATTTGCTCGGGAAAGGGAGAAAATCGAGCAAAGAAATCACCTCAAGAAATCTGGAAGTTTGCCTAATAAACACTGTTTGCAGACTTTAAACTTTAAATACACACTCATTAAGAGAGGAGGCACTTTTATTTCCCAGCTAGTTTTTAGGATTGTAGAAGTTCTAACCCCAAAAAGTTGTCTATTTGTGAATTTTTTTTCTCGATCCCTCTCTGGAAAAAGTCTCAGAATATCACCATGCCAAACACATTTAATTGATTCTGGGACCCATTTAGAGGGTTTTTTTTCACAGACGAATTCTAGCCCCTAAACTTAATATGCATACTAATTACTAGATCAGCTAAAAGGCCACTTTCGATATATAATTCAGCTTACAAGAGAGGACAAAGACAAAGGAAAGTGGATGATATGCTAATATAATTCACATTAACTGCAACTTTTTTCTATTGTCTTTGTCCTCTCCGCCTCACTATCAAGGTGAATATATATTATATATATATACATACATACATACATACATACATACATACATATATATATATATATATATATATATATATATATATATTTATATATATATATCTATATCTATATCTATATCTATCTATATATATATATATATATATATAATGGGCTCGTATCTATTTCTCCCATCCCATAATGCAATACGTTTTGAGGGGTTCCTCAGGTATAAACAATACAAGTTATTTGCTCTTGGGAGTGGATCATGCTTCAGTGAACTGGATATCCACAATTGTTTTACTGCAAATAACCCCCCCCCCCCCCCCCCCCAAAAAAAAAAAAAAAGTACTGTATTATGAGAATGGCGAAAATAGTGAATGAGCTATTTTACAATTACGGTAGAGCTACCTGACACCTATGAATTGAAGCAAGGCTGTCGTTGACCTTGTTTCAATATAAACCCCTCTGCTTTTCTTATGTAGATAAGGATTAGTGAGCATCAGAAAAATGTGATTACATGATCAGAGCAGTGAAGCCTGTATCAACACAAGGACACTGCCAGGTTTCAGTGGCTACTTATTACGAGACCGGGCAACTTTGCCATAAGGTTTTACTATATTGAAAAAAAACAAAAAACAAAAACAAACAAACGAACAAGATCAAGAACAAGAATGATTGTGGCACATAGGTAAGTCGATATTGGCTTATTAGTCCTTTTAGAAAGGGAAAAAAAGACTGTTTCTAGACACTGTCACTTGATCTCAAACGGAAACCTATTATACGGAGCGAAAGAGGTATACTTGTCACAAGTTTAGTGAAAAAAGAATACTTGAAAAGCAGACACCAAAGACTTGTGGAGTTATACTTAAGTATTCTGCTTCATTTATGTAAGCAGACCATTTTGTCAAGTCCTCGATTTTCTGTTAGGTGATTAAATAAACCTGCCCAGAAGCTCAAAAGAATCAATATCTTACTATTACTTGAATTTCTTGGTAAAATAAGTTAATGAACCTACTTTACCAAAATTTACATATCTCTTGTCCACCTTAGCATGATCGCCACTTGGGTACAAATGCTTTCAGAGGTTTTCAACAAGCCATACAATAGAAGTAACGAAAATGACACGTTGACGTATCAGCGGCCAACAAGTAGTTTTCTCACGTTTTAGATGCTGTTTCTGAAAAACAACATATATAAAGAAAAGAGATAGTGGGTTAAAAGGCAAATCGGGATATATTTCTGATTGCTAAATGAATAAAAAAAATTATGGTAATCCACCGTTTGTGCTTAGTTATAATAGCGGAAGGACCAGTTCCTATTCAACTATCACTGCGACATGTAGAATGTAAGCCCTCAATGCCTAACTTAACTTTACATAGGTGACTGAAAATCAGTGATTTCTTGCCAGTCCAATCCCATGAATGCAAACAATATTTATCTCAATGGCCATACAAAACAGTTTGTAAAACAACTAGATTAGCGACAGAGTTTGAAGTCAGATTACCTGTTCCTGTTCCTCTCGACAATTTGTCGATTAAAACCCTGTACAACGTATTACTTCTCTGTAATTAAAATTATATTTGAAAAGCACTTACCATTCTTGTCCAGTTTGTGTTGCCCAAATTCAAAGGTGACATCGTCGCCAATTAGCACAAATGGCGCCCAGTATTTTATTGCGGAGTACTTCTTTGTCTCTCGAAGAGATTTCATGGCATGATGAAGAGATAAACTTGCACTTTTGTTATCTGCCAAGTGTTGGTAGAAACATTTCATAAACAGCAAGGTCGCCTCGTCATCAATCGCCCACAGTGACACCAGAACAGACCGGGCACCAGCACACAGGAAAGCCCTGGCTATTCCCACCACACCCTCACATTTTAGCTCTCCCCGACCACTATGACAGCAACTCAGCACCACCAGTCTTGCCTGAAGTCGAACTCTATGAACATCACTCATTGTTAACAAGAAATCGTTCTTTTCGGGAATCTGGGATGTGCGTTCTGGATTTGGGGCCAAAGCAATTTCTCCAAATTCGGGATCTCCATGTGCAGCGATGTGGATCAAAGCAACTGACGTCATTCTTTTCAGCACCTCCGCTTTCATTGCATTTCTGCCAGTGAGAGGGGTGGTCTGCAGAAGTTCTCCAATCATCTCCACCTCTTTCTTTGCACACGGCAACTGTTCAAACATGGGTTCACCCGTGCTATAAGCGACTTCCTTTAAACACGGATCTCCCACTAGCAGCGCTTCACTCTTACCGGAGAAGTCGTCAGGTGCACTGGCGATCACTTTTAAAGCGGTCAGCGAGGGAACAGTACGGATCCTAACAGAGTCACTCAATGCAGAATAAGGAGCTAAGCAAAATTGTCCATCAGGAACAAAGACTAAGTCATCACCTTGAAGCAAGTCTGCAATGGGACTGACTAAGACATCATACAATGGCTGCAAACAGTTGACGGAGAGCCTCAAGGACGAAGAGGTTTCCTGAACAGCTTCTCTAAGGCAAGGGGATTCGTCGCGTTGTCGGTCAAGCGAGCGGTTCTCACATTGAACAACAGTTCCCATGCTAATCTGTTTGAGTGTAGTTTTCATCAGTGATTCAGCACTTTCATTTTCGATTTCTTTTTGCCTGAAGTGCATCATGCTATCTTTTCTCAGCAGCCAGAAACTGATTGTGTTTCCTTCAAGTGCTGTGAAAACTGTTTGTGAAGGTAGACATTCTAATAAAGCAGAGACAGTTTCCTTCGTCGTAACTTCTGAGGAAAGTTCTTCATCAACGCCATATTGCACCTTCAAAATGTCTGTCAAAGCTTGTGCTCGTCCTTGCTCAGCGGCATGTAAAGCCTCATCAACCTCTCCATTCTTCAAAAGTGCTCTCCACAGAGCTGTGTACGCCCCTTGTTTTGTGTCACGAAAACTTATTTTCCATGAATCTTCTGACTGAAGAAGACGCCTTGTTTCATCAAAATATTTTACGCTTAAGCGATAGTAATTAAGGGCTGTGCAGATGGAACCAGAAAATTCATGGGCACTTCCTAACGCACAACATGCGTTTCCCTGCTCTATTGGGTTCCCCGTTTCCTTAGCAATACTAAGACTTTGTTTGCAAAAGGAAATAGCATTTTCAAGCTCACCCTTGCTGAAACAGGCAAGCCCAAGATTGCAATAGGCTTTCCCCTCCCCAACTCTATCACCAACTTCTCTCGCAATACTAAGACGTTGTTTGTAGTACTGTATGGCTTGCCTAAAATCGAGAAGACTGGCACAGGCATTGCCGAGATTCCCACAGGCTCTTCCCTCCCCGGCCCTATCACCTACTTCTTTTGCAATATTAAGACGTTGTATGTGGTACTCTATGGCTTGCTTAAAATCGCGCAGACCTTCATAGGCATTTCCGAGATTGCCATAGGCTTTTCCCTCCCCGGCCCTATCCCCAACTTCTTTTGCAATGCTAAGATCTCGGTTGTGGTACTCTATGGCTAGCTTAAAGTTGCCTATTGTGTCAAAGGCAAGGCCGAGATTACAATAGGCCATTCCCTCACTGGCTCTATCCCCTACTTCTTTCGCAATGCTGAGATGTTTTTTATGGTAATCTATGGCTTTCTTAAAATTGCCCATTCTATCATAGTTATTTCCCAGACTGCCATAGGCCCCTCCCTCCCAGGCCCTATCCCCTACTTCTTTTGCAATACTAAGATATTCTTTATTGTACTCCAGGGCTTGCTTAAAGTTGCCCATCTCACTGTAGACACGTCCGAGATTGCCATAGGCCGCTCCCACTTTGGCCCTATCTCCTACTTCCTTCGCAATACTAAGATATTGTTTGCAGTACTCTAACGCTTGCTTAAAATTGCCCATTTTCTGATAGACAACCCCGAGATTGCTAAAGGCGCTTCCCTCGTGGGCCCTAACACCTACTTCTTTTGCAATACTAAGCTGTTTTTTGAAGTACTCTATGGCTTGTCTAAAATTGCCTATACAGTCATAGTCAATGCCGAGATTGCCATAGGCTCCTCCCTCTGCGGCTCTATCTCCTACTTCTTTGGCAATACTAAGGTGTTGTTTGTGGCACTCTAAGGCTTTCTTAAAGTTCCCCATTCTGTTATAGGCAACGCCGAGATTGCAGTAGGCATTACCCTCCAAATCCCTACACCCTATGTCCTTAAAAATACGTAATGCTTCTGTGTAATTCCTTATGGCCAGTTTAAAATCGGTAATGCCATAATAATAGGCGCCCAGATCAAAATAGGCCAAACCTTCCGTTTGTCTGGCTTCCTCTTTATAGAGTTCTTGCATGTGCTTTCCCAAAACGTCCAACTTTCTATCCACCATTCTTGATAATCAGAATAAGGCAAGTATTCTTTGAAAGCAGGGGTGCACCTAGAAGAAAAATAGACAGTCGAAGACTGCATGTGCCTACTGTTTTCACAAAGTCAGTGTTGTTGAAACAATCATAGACTAAACATTTTTAGTATCACTTATCATCACTATGGATTACTAAGCAATAGTGCTTGCTTTCTGACGGATGGGCTGTGTGGTTTAGAAACATGTGCAGGATCTATACAGTGTTTGCTTGTTTTTAGCTATCAATGAAATAATTTAACTTTTCACAATCTATTTCAACTGAATCTCCACGAGCTATGAAAGTTTCAACGTAGTGCATCTCTCCTATGTTCTTATGTATATAGGTCAAGGAGTTTGTAGCATGGTTGCTGGTTCAACGACTGCCATGTCCACGACAATTTTAACTTCATTCTATGACATTATTTTTTAAATTCATTGCGTCTGCCTCAGCTTTTATTAGGGAGCTTAAGCAAGGACGACGACGACGGCTAGGAGAACGCCAAATAACAATAGGTTTAATTAAGGTTTAATTAGCAAAAACAATGCTTCTGCACGCCCTGCACGTGCGTTTTACATTTTGATACATTTCTTTGCCGTTCTCGTCCTGACAACGACGTGAAATGATCAAATTTGAGGTTGTGTGGAGGACGAGAGCACCTGACGATGACTTTTCAATTTTCTCTCTTAACATCCACATCGTTCTCACCAATTTTATTCTTGGAATGTGGACTCGCATTTTCCATGCCGAGCGACTTGGAGTAATCACAAAATTATTACAGTAAGGGGAAATAATATCTTCAGACAATGTTCTCGTAGCCGTCGTCGTCGTCCTTGCTTAAGGTCCCTATTATTATGTGATGAGAACATGTTCCTTGCATAGACATCATTGGAAAAATATTCTAGCACATGAAAAATTCAGGTGGCTCCGAGGGGATTTGAACCCTTGACCTCTGCAATACCGGTGCAATGGTTTACCCACTGAGCTATGAAGCCATATAAGAGATAATTGCTTACATTGCCCAGAAAAGTGAAGATCACTTCTCTCTTTCAACAGATTTTTTCTAAGTTTACCTGAACCTAAGCCTTACTGATTTCAAACCAGCGAATTGAAATTGCTAACACCTTTTCAAGCATAACGAAAAAGGCACGTGTTCACCACAAAATTCTCATTTCCTTATAGCATATTTATTATGTTCATACCTTGAGACTAAGAAAACTGGTATCATCATTTCGCGCAAATATGCGTAAATTATCAAAGAACTGAACAAATCGAAGGAACAATGTTTTTCGGAGTTGTGCTTTACGAATATCTTTCTTGCAAGTGGAACCTATATTTCTCAATTGTCTCT
>OX421457.1:9711876-9719376 GCA_949126865.1 Montipora capitata | reverse complement strand
TCTATGGCCAGAAAAGAGCAAGCTTTAAAGATCCTAAAATAAAGAATAAATTGATTTGGGAGCAAGTTGGAGAAGAAATGAAATCTATGGGCTTTCAGGAGTTGGATCCCAAATGCTGTGAGACAAAGTTCAAAATTTAAGTGCCTATGAAGTAAAATATATATTTTGCTTATTAGCCAGTATCAAAAATACCATAATACCCGGTACTCTTTGTTTGTTCCTCCAAAATTTTGCATAAGCATTGTTTTTTATTTCCTCTTCGGACTTACAACTGTCCCAAGAGAAAATAAAAACAATTTGCAAATTTTTGGATGAACAAACAAAGAGTATTATTCATGATTTTGTGGTATTTTTGGTAATGGCTAATAATTATTTTAAATTTTAAATGGTGTTTTCTATTTCGGAATACCTTCTCTAGTTCAAGAGATATTCAAGTTTTTCTTTTAAAAAAATTGATGTCACAAACTGTACAAATGACTGTTATAAATCCCAAAATTGAGAATATCTCCAAAGATATTGAATGGGTGTTGTTGAAAGTTGGCAGCAGTAATCTACCTCACATATGGCACAAAATGATACACTCTTTGCTGTTACTACAGTATTTAGTGCAGGATTGATTTTACCGTTTATTGTGGTAATAAGACATGATTGTTCACTCTCAGCTTCCGCCTATACATGTACACTGTAGATGTAAAGCATTATGGGCAGCACATGTGTTTCAACTCTGACTCAGAAGTTGCTGAAATTCCCCGAGTCGCACATATCTGAGGTGCTGCCTGTATCTGAGACGTTTGGTTCATTACAGAGAGGGAAACGACAGTGTTGCCATGGCAATATCTTAAAGTGTCTCACTTTGTGCCTTATCTGATGTATATGTACATTACTGGTGCCAAGTTTGACTATCATTACTCCAACATTTTCAGAGATGTTCTCAATTTTGGGATTTATTACAGTCATTTGTTCAGTTTGTGACTTTTTTGAAAAAAAAAAACTTGACTAACTCTAGAACCAGAGAAGGTATTCCAAAATAGAAAACTCCATTCTTCATCATTTGTGAAAGGTCTTTAAAATAAGCAAAAGATGTATGTTTTTTTTTTTTTTTTACTTCATTGAATGTCTCAACAATTTTATTTAGGATTGTTGGTGATTTTTCCACTAAAAGTAAACACATATTTTCAAGCATCTTAGTTTTTATAAAAATGGTCACGATAATTGTGATGTCTCTTGCTTCAAAATTATTAAATATGATAACGCATACAGCGTATGCTACAATGTACATCTAATCAAGGAGAGCTTCCATATTCAGTGGTTGAAACCTGCACTCAACAAACAAGTTGATCATGCCAGTTTAGCATTACACTTTTAAACTTTTACTGTTATGTCAGCTGTGTTTTCTACAACGACTTCCAAAGCATTCCTACTGTGAAGGTACATGTACCGGTAAGTAAGATATGTTAAAAATTAATATTAAATAAATGGAACTTGGAAAACCAAATCATCAATCGAACTTGATGTTCTAATGATAATAATAAATTTATTATCAATGTGTGTGTATGTTGCTTGTCCTCTATAAGAATCATTCGATTATAAATCACACTTTAACTTTGAATCACTTTTGTGACTTCTTCATTTCTGTGGATCTGTCCCATGCTATGGAAATACCAATTAAGTACAGTTTCATCTATCCTATCGATCTTTCCTGCTGGGCGCTCAATCCATTTTTTTTCTTTAATCAGTTGCACAACCTAAACAAATTGTTAAAACTGCTAATGATCTTTGTCCGAATGTGACTGCGACTGGTCATGACAAGGGCCCTACAGACTTTCCAGTGTATGACTGGTCTATGTAAATGTAGGAACCAGGGATGGCACTAGGATTTTTCAATCTGGCTCCTGGGACCCGCATGTTCGGCCAAATTGGGGTCCCAAGCATTTTTTGGGGGTCCCAAAATCTTGGTGACCCTCTGCGAGAAAAAAGAGTATGTTTTAAATTATGAGAAAAAGAGAGTAACCAACTTGGAATTAATTTATTGCAATGCATATGCATAGGACCGGCCGACAAAGGCTTTTTCTAGAGCCGTTACATTCATTCCTGGACAAGAACTCTGTTAATGAAAGAGCACCCTTTCCAAGGGTTTACACATCACTGGTTTCCTCCCTTAGGAGCAACGAACAGTGACGTCTTTTGCTATATATTTGCATTCAGTGACTTGCAGAGTACATTCCTCTGAAGAAGACCGCGGAAGGCGGTCGAAAATTTAGTTTTAACGTTTTTACATGTAGATGTTTTAAACCCCATTTCATAGAACTTCAATTATGATCACAGTTCGCTCCAACAGTTTTACAAACAACAGAATATACTGACAAATCAAAGCAAGTTGTGTGAGTTATTTAAGTCATTGCCTTGCGTCCTGGGACGCATTAAAATTTCGATCATGCATTTTTTGGATTTTATTTGCGTAAAAATGCACGATTTTTGCATTAACGCGATCCTTGGGAACCCAATAATAATTACTATATTTTTGACCTATTGAGGTACATTATTCATGGTGTTTTATCCCACATTATAAATCCTTTATTGACTAAGCTTGTTTGGACAAGATGGCTGGATTACAATGTATATTGGCCTAGTTCTTTTTTTAATAATAATAATAATAATAATAATAATAATATTTAATATTTCTTAGGCGCAAATTAACATGTGAATATGATCAAATGCGCCTTACAAAGGAAAAAAAATGTAAAAATGGAGATTAAAAAACAAGTTAAAAAAGTTAAAAAATAGTTATTTACAATTCTGGATATAATAAAAAGACTAAAATATATATATATATATATATATATATAAATATCACAAGCTTTTCATAGTGTAAGCTGCTGTAAATAAATATGTCTTTAATTTAGACTTAAAACGTTCAAAATTTTTCTCCTCCCGTATTTCACTCGGCAGTTTGTTCCAAAGTGATGGCGCAGCAGCAGTGAAAGCCCTGTCACCGAGTGTTTTCTTAGTTTTCGTGGACGGAGGAGCTAACAAAAGTTCAGAATTAGACCGGAGACTATAAGTGGAAGGATTCTTAATATGAATAAGATTACATATATACTCAGGTGCATGACCATGTATGGCCTTGAAAGTTATCATTAAAATCTTAAAATCAATTCTGAATTGAACTGGTAACCAATGTAGAGAGTATAAAACGGGAGTTACGTGGCTAAAGCGCGGAATTGAACAAATCAGCCTAGCAGCAGCATTTTGCACTCGTTGCAGCTTATTGATGTGAGTGACCGGTAAACCATAAAGAAGACTGTTACAATAACTGTTACAATAACTGTTTGCAAGTTCATGTATAAACACGCAAAAAAAGAACTTGTCCAATATCTAGCCATCTTGACCAAACAAGCTTAGTCAATAATCCATATATATTTCCTCATTAACGAGTATTAATTTTGGTTCCTACTTACAATACTTTTATATTTAAATCAAATATTTCTCATTTTCGCCTAGGTTTAACAATAATTAATAATTGCCAAATTTTGGCATTCTACTAAGGGGGAACTTACTGCGGAAGATCGTAGCTTTGACTCTAGCAAATCAAGAAGCACTCAAAATCACTCGATCAAAATAGATAGATACATTATAAGCTCAAGTTATAAGAAATCAGAGCTGGTTTGCATCGCATGATAAGAGAAAGCTACAGTTGAACCTCTCCTTACGGACACCTCTAACAAAACAGGAGTGTCTAACAAAAAGGTTAAGTTTATATGACTTTGCTCGCTGGAGCTGAGATATTGTCCATTGTCCGTATTAGAGAGGGTCCATATTAGAGACTTTTTTTAAAGAAAATGTGAGAATTTTTTCCAGACACAGGAAACTGTCGGGCATACTGTATCCAGTGTTGACATAGTTTTGTGAATGAGTTTGTGATTATAATGCAAACATCAACACATTTGTATTCAAATTGAAATACATGTACAGTGTAAAATACCATAACACTTGAACAAAATTAATAGAAAAAAAGGGAGAGAGAAATAAATTTTATGAAAAAAAAAACATTAAAGAACATTTAAAATCATTAAAAAAGAAATAACATACCAGTAGCCGATTCAATAAAAAATAATGTATGTGAAACGTTTTATGATCACTTACAGTAACAATTATTACAAGTTTCCCATGCATTGTCCATACAATACATAGTATTACATGATTGTACAGTACATCAGTCATACATTGTTACTGTTCGCTGCCCTTATAAACTACAGAACGACGTTTTTCAGAACTGTACTATTTTTTATTACTGTTTTTAAGTGCAGTATTGCATTGCAGTTCCTTACATTTCAAATCACTGATTCAAATAAAGTATGTACTGCAACTGAGATGTACATTCACTACAATGTGTCTGAATACCATATAATTATTAGTCAGTTTAGAGACACTGGGCCTACATATATTTAGTTACTGAACATGTAAAACTGTCAGTGGAGTCTCAAAAATGATGTCATTGTGGAGACCTCCATTATATGGACACCTCTCTTAGACTCTAATACCTGTAGACGCTTTGGTCTGTCTCTTTGGTGTCCGTATTAGAGAGGTTCGACTGTATACAGTAAGTAACAATGAGTGACTTTATACCACTATCGGTCAAAACGGACACTTTTCAAAATCAAGGTTTCTTGTGAGTTCCAGCAATGCCTTTGTGAATCTGGAATTTGAATTTGGCACAGTTATTCTATTATCTAATCTGTCGAGAAAACAGTATCTGGAACGAAGTGCTTTAACTTTCTTAGAACGAATCATTTAATCCCATGCCACGCAAAGAGAGAGCAACCGAAGCGGCCAATTGAAAAGTTTTCAAAAGAGGTAACAAATTACAATGTAAAATAATGGAACAAGAAGAACAAGAAATCACTTCATACTCAATCAAACTGTGCAAATTCTGAGGCAGTTCAACATGGATGGAGATCAAATGACTTTTCTATCCAAACAATTAATTGTTTCATTGCCACAAAAAAACTGCCAGCTTAGTCATACGAGGTTCAGGATTGCTGTGGGAATGGAAATTATATAATGCTCTATTATTATATGGCTCTGTCTCACAAGGACTGGGAACTACTAAATTCACAAATTTGATTGGCTAAAAGCGATATTGACCGAGGTCTAGATTTTCCCATCTAGACCGGCATCTAGACCGGTTGTGTTTTGCAGTGAGAAAGTTGCAAACAAAAAATATTGAGTATTTTCTTCTACCAATAATATTATTTATTTATGAAAGTGCCAAAAAGCATGATGAGAAAAAAAAAAGGAGGAGGGGCAAAGTTTGGGAGAATTACATGTAAGTTCTAATCAGCTAATCGCCACACAAGCAAAATGTCAGTTACATTAAACAAATTAAATTACTCTCATTTGCCATATACATGTAATAAATATGTCAGTATGGGAGCACTCACAACCTCACTCAAGATTCTTCCATACAACTCGGCTTATAATAAGAGCTAAGTATTGGTTAGCTTTAATGAGACTTCAAAAGGAGGAAACAATAATAATGTTATAAATACCAACTTCTTATGGCTGAAGGCTTTAAACTCAATCAAAAACTGTCCCCATTGACCCCTGAGAGTGACACTTAATAATAGATTTTACTCTGTCTAAAGCCACAATTTTACTCGTCAATGGGAGTGGGGCATCCAAAGGCCTTTGAGGTGTGAATGGGTTTATAAAATAATGCATTGACTTCATTCTTGTCTTTTGTTTGGTAACACCCTCCAGTTTAAATCTACTCTATGGCAAGAAAAATCAAGATAATATTCCATTTACTTAAGAATAGAGGGCAGTTCAATCAAACAACAAAATTTAATTGACGGGACCCAGTGAGCTCAAATAACTAAGGTGTGGGATTGCAGACAACTACCTTCCACTCAGCAAAAGAGCATAGTCAATGTACCTCATTCCTTTCAAAAGCTGAATTAATTTTTCTTAATCCCACACCTCACTGACTAGTTTACTTGGAAAGTTACTTGAGCAGGAATAATGAATCCCAATGCCATTGAATTAATGGTTAAGCAATCCTGGTGAATAGTTTGCGTGTGTGTGTCAGTCACAGCTGAATGACCATGATCACTTCAGAAAATAAGCATAAAAGGAATATATACTGACACACTGTAGTTACTACATGTAGCTTTAAACCAAAGTACGCATAAATCACTTGTTTGTGTTATTAATAATGAGTAAGTATGAGCAACTTACCACTGTCACTCCCAACGAATGCTCATTGATGTAAGGTCCAGAAATGCCTTCCTCGATTAAATCAAATGAATCTGCAATTATGATTTGATGTTGTTATTACGAGATCAAGTCCCTCCATGAATTAGTCCTATAAAGTGAAGGTTCAAACTTACTTCCTAACAA
Organism: Montipora capitata; assembly: GCA_949126865.1. NCBI lineage: Eukaryota > Metazoa > Cnidaria > Anthozoa > Scleractinia > Acroporidae > Montipora > Montipora capitata. The sequence goes on along the minus strand of OX421457.1, from coordinate 9,712,977 downwards.
AAATCATTTAAGCCCACGAACATCAAAAGCTGAACAGAGTAGAACTTATAAACAGCGGCCATGGAAGTGTAAAGTTCTTAAGAGAGGCACAACATTTAAATGACAAATGAAACAGGGACAACATGAAGTCATTTCATATTTGATCCAAATATGCAAATTATATGTGAGGCAGTTTAATACGGGCAGTTAAAATCGGATAAAAACAATACCAATTAACGCATTAAAAGAAATCATAATTTGAAATAGAGCGTGTTAATTGGCAGGATCTTAAAGGATATAAAATAGGGGATAGCGTGTGAATTGAAGTTACATTGTAGCAAAATTCATTAAGCATACAATCCATTTGTGAGGTACATGTATTAGTATTTTATCCATATGACACTTGGCTGTTTGACCCCATGTATCAAAGGCCACATTAAACTGAAGTAAGGATAAATAAGTGATTGTTAAATGTTAAGTAATTTTGAAAAAGGGACAAACTGCCTAAGTCTACAAACAATGCCAACATTTTTACTGATTTTTGATGCAATGTGACTGATATGATGTTTCCAAGAAAGGCTGCTGTCGATAAGCACTCCTAACTATTTTACATAATCTTTGTGCTCCAGGCCTCAGTTGTTCGAAGAGTGGATTGCGCTATCCACTGGATACATGTAAATCACTACCCACTGGATAACTCAATAAGTTTTGCCAGTGTTTATCCGCTGAATAGTGATTTATCAGGTGGATACCATTCATCCACCTTTTGAGCAACCGCTGCCAGAGGAATAAAATCATTTACATGGTTATCACTTACATGGTTATAAAATTTATTTCATAATTAAGTCGTTTCTGGTAAGGATGGATAGTAATGAAGTTTGTCTTTTTTTTTTTTTAATGTTAATAGAGAGTTGCCCATTTAGATAACGGCTTAATATGTCATTTTCATAGCATATAGATTATGCACTGTAACATTTTAAGCCACCAACTATGGTTGGTATAACAAACTTTATTATTCAACACATTCACATTGTGACAATGTCCAAATATGGTCATTGCATGCTCAATATTCGTCGTGTGAACTCAACAGATACCCTGCAAAATACGTTATTTTAATTGTGT
>OX421457.1:9706876-9709376 GCA_949126865.1 Montipora capitata | reverse complement strand
ATTTTCCAACCACAAACTTTCAATCGTTCCTAACCTGTCTTATTACTGATAACTGACGATCACTTTGACCCAACGTTCGTGTCTTAGTGATCACAAAAATACAATGTCATTAAATGCTGTATTAAAGTTTGCTGTAAGTAGGAAACTTTAGCTCACATAGCTCTTAGCCAATCAGAAGGCTGGATTTAATACCTCGTGACATGAATGGATCAATCATACCACAATCCATCTCATTAAGGGTCCGCCATTTTGTTGCGGTAGCAGTCCATAGATGGGCATAGCACCGGAAGTGCACAGCAAATGTCACGCGAACCGTAATGTGACCAAACGGGAATAATCCAATCACAAACACACCAGGGTATCAATCATGTCGAAAAGGGTACAGACGCATAAAATATGCCATTATGCAACACGCATGTCATCGGATCAGCTTTGAGAAACGTGAGCACTTTGTTGTCGTGACCTTTGGGTTGTGAATGATATCGCTATTATGTACAATGCGCACTGCGAAGAAAAAAATGATTTGAGAAACATTTGCAACAACGTGCTGTCCTATTAGCGAGTAAAGCATGACTGAAAGAAATCCACACATTTTAAAAAACGATACGATTTTTTGTACTATTTCTGAAGCCTTGGATGCCCTGCATACGGAAATCGGAACTGTTTAGTTTTCGGTCAATGTTGTTGTTGTCGTAGATAACATTTCCTAATTAAAAATATAATACAAGACTGTAGTCCTAAATAGATGGCGCTCGTTTGATTGATTACCTAGCTCTTAGCACGAGACACTATGAAAAAAGGAACGCTCGTTCAGAGATTTTTAAAACCGCTTTTAATAAGTACTCTGTCACTACCACGCTGAGTCAAAATTTTGTAAACAGTCAAGAACCTTGGTAGGTACGAGCTCGAAAAAATCACTGCACTGAATAGCTTTCGATTTTTTCAGGGAGCGAATGTGAGAAAGCATCGGACTATTTCACGGCGGGTCTTGGGTTCAAATCCAATCTGGGGCACGGATTTTTCCGAGTTCCCAATGGCTTCCACTAACATTTCATTTCATATATTTGTCAGGATATTTGTCAAGGAAGATCTGCTTTTCTTAGAGCAATAAAAGAAGATATGTGTTAAACTGATTATCTTTCTTACAGTCAGTACAGTTGGTTATCCAGTGTTTTGAACTAAAGTCTTTACCAGCTACCCGATCACAAAGATCGTAAGTGATCTTGTTTAGAAAGCAAAAAGCACCTAGGATACTAGTCAGAGTAAGGATTTTAAAATTGTACAATTTGCAGAAAAGTGAAGAAAAATGTTCTGAGTCAAGGAAAACAACGCAATGTAGTTACAAGCGATACATACTTTATTTGAGTTGGTTAAGAAAGGTGCAGCCAAATTAAGGCTTTAAAAAAATGTGGAATACAAATGGTCGCAAAGATAATAAGTAGAACTACAAAATACAAGTAAGGCAAGCTTACAAATACTAAGAGTAGACTAAATGTTCAAAATGTTCAAAATTCTTTCATTTCTAAGTTATGCTCAAGATTGACAATGCTTTTAAAATCAGGTACTTGATTTGAATTTCTTTGTAATAATGTAATAACTAGCCCTTTTGCTTTTTGGTACATTCTTTTTCCCTCTCTCTTTCTAAACACCTTGAGATTTCTTTGGAGATGTCGAGGACTCCCTCTATTATGCGTTCCCGGTCTCCTTCATTTAAGTTCTGGGAATACCGGGAAAGAAACTTGTCGGGATGTCAAAAGGGAGCTAGCTCTTTAATTCGCTTTATTTTGGAGGAGGTGGTTTCTTCCCCTGTCAGCATAACGGCCAGCATGTCGTCCGCATCGCCATCACAAGGCCAAGGGACGTCACCAAACGAAATGACCTCTGGTGATCGGTTTAGAAATCCTCGGACCCTAACGTCGTATGTCTTTCTTGCCCCTACGTCTGTCATTGATGGACGCGCTTTTTTTTTTTTTTTGAGAAGCTCTTGCCATCCATCGTGGTACAGAGTATCTATGGGTGTTCGAGTTCCTAGGGCGAGGCCTGTAGCTGTCCTGTAGTCACACCCCTCGAGCTCCATAATAAGGTATGTTACCGCCTCCTCCGCAAGAACATTGTTTATATAACTGCAGAAAAGAGAAAGATCTATCAAGCCAAAAGTAATATGTAATATGTTGACACACTTTGCTTTATTCTTCTTGAAATTTATTTTTGTTGTTTTGCTTTTCTTTGTCTTCTGCTGATCTGCTTTGAAGTATCTTCCGTGGAACCAATCTTTGGGTCTACCGGTTGTTGGAATCTACATAAATCATAAGACTGAATACTTACTAGTATCCTTCAATGCCGAAAGGGTCCATGCACGGGGGCAAATCAATAAACATCCTAGGAGGCAACCACAGTGACCTGCAATAACCCATGGAAATTAAACGACATTTACTTGACTTCTGTTGAAATTCAAACTTTAGCGCACATTCCAAAAGTTTGAACTTGTCAGCCGGAGCCT
>OX421457.1:9699376-9701876 GCA_949126865.1 Montipora capitata | reverse complement strand
CTTGCGAGTCCTTGCCATTATTCATGCATTCATCGTGCAATTCCTTTGCGCTTGTATTATCTGTGATTTCATCGTCACTTTCTGTAGGTGGTGCATCGGCGCTCCAAAATTCAAAGTCGTCTGCAGATTTCTTCTCGTCAAAAAATTCATCGTCCATCGGATGGTAGAAATCACAACAAGACCGCCCTTTCAACAACTTAAACGGAACGTCTTGAATGGTGTGATGCCATGTTAAGTTGATTTCTTGTGCGATGTGTGGAAGTAAAGTAAAAGTAAAGTAAGTAAAGTGGTGCATTTATATAGCGCCCCTATCACTAACGTCTCAAGGGCGCTCTACAATGATCAATTTACCCCCAGCGGACTGGAAGCATATACACGCGCAAATTGCAGCCGCTTCTAAGCAGTCCATGCATGCTGGTACTCATTTTACTGACCTCGGAAGGATGGAAAGCTGAGTGAACTTTAGCGGGAAAGAGGGTCGCCAAATATTCCAATCTCGGCAGAACCGGGAATGGAACCCGGGACCTTAGGGTTGGAAGGCAGAGATCTTACCACTGCGCCAGCCCCTCCGCTGTCAGAAAGAATATGGAAGAATATAAGGCCATAGCTTGGCTTGCTCGTCTACTGATCTTAAGCAAAGAATTTTTGTCATCATCTTTTTTACCCTTTTGTTAAGGTTCTCAACTTGTCCTTGACACTCGGGGTGGTATGGTTTTCCATGTATGATCTTAACACCCAAGGAAGCACACAGATTCTTAATCACTTCCGCAATGAATTTTGTACCATTGTCTGTCTGCAAGTATTTTGGAGCCCCTTCGTCATAACAAAACAAATTGTGCAAGATGGAGTGGATCTCGTTTGCCGACTTGGTTTTCGTGGGTATTAGCCAGCAATATTTCGAGAAGCAGTCCTTTATCACTAAAATATACCGATATTGGCCCCTGTTATTAGTCATAAATGATCTCTTTCGTCCTGGGGCCATATCTATCAAGTCTGCTTGTAGCCTCTCCAAAGCACCGTAGCTGCGAATTGGACGGGGTGGAGGAAAAACGGTTGGAAATGAAGTATGCAACTGACAATCGGGACACGACTTCAAAAATTGTTTAGCCAACTGCCTGATGCCGTTACAAAAGTAACGAAGGGAAAATTGCTTAACAATGCTATTCAACCCAACCACTGTGCATCCTCGTTCGGGTGAGTGATGGATCCCTTTGAGGATGTCTCTCAATTGTTCACTTTTTCTAAAATTTCATTTACTTTGAGTTGTGTTACATAATTGCCAGTCTCGTACCTTTTTCGGCACGCCTTAACACACGCTCTCGTTTGTCCAATTTTTCTTTAATTCCATTTACTTTGAGTTGTGTTACATGATTGCAGTCTCGTACCTTTTTCGGCACCCTTCAAGAAACGCTCTCATTTCTCTCTTTTTTCTATAATTCCATTTACTTTGAGTTGTGTTACATGATTGCCAGTCTCGTACCTTTTTCGGCACCTTTCAAAAAACGCTCTCATTTCTCTACTTTTTCTATAATTCCATTTACTTTGAATTGTGTTACATGATTGCCAGTCTCGTACCTTATTCGACACGCCTTAACACACGCTCTCATTTCTCTACTTTTTCTATAATTTCATTTACTTTGAGTTGTGTTACGTGATTGCCAGTCTCGTACCTTTTTCGGCACCTTTCAAAAAACGCTCTCATTTCTCTACTTTTTCTATAATTTCATTTACTTTGGGTTGTGTTACATGATTGCCAGTCTGGTACCTTTTTCGGCACGCCTTAACACACGCTCTAATTTCTCCAATTTTTCTTTAATTTAATTTACTTTCAGTTGTGTTACATGATTGCCAGTCTCGTACCTTTTTCGGCACGCCTTAAAACACGCTCTCATTTCTCTACTTTTTTTATAATTCCATTTACTTTAAGTTGTGTTACATGATTGCCAATCTCGTACCTTTTTAGGCACGCCTTAAGACACGCTCTCATTTCTCTAATTTTCCTATAATTTCATTTACTTTGAGTTGTGTTACATTATTGCCAGTCTCGTACCTTTTTCGGCACGCCTTAAGACACGCTCTCACTTCTCTAATTTGTCTATAATTCCATTTACTTTGAGTTGTGTTACATGATTGCCAGTCTCGTACCTTTTTCGACACGCCTTAACACACGCTCTCATTTCTCTACTTTTTTTATTATTCCATTTACTTTGAATTGTGTTACATGATTGCCAGTCTCGTACCTTTTTCGACACGCCCTAACACACGCTCTCATTTCTCTACTTTTTCTATAATTCCATTTACTTTGAGTTGTGTTACGTGATTGCCAGTCTCGTACCTTTTTCGGCACCTTTCAAAAAACGCTCTCATTTCTCTACTCTTTCTATAATTTCATTTACTTTGAGTTGTGTTACATGATTGCCAGTCTCGTACCTTTTTCGGCACGCCTTAACACACGCTCTACTTTCTTTAATTTTTCTTTAATTCAATTTACTTTGAGTTG
>OX421457.1:9686876-9689376 GCA_949126865.1 Montipora capitata | reverse complement strand
ATACTAAGTGAAACGAGGAACTATCCTTAGCGTAGTAAAGGCATCTGTCACATGTGGTCCAAGAGCCGACATTTCTCCCCCTTAGTGCCGGTCGAGAGGAGAGGGATATCTGAAGCCTAGTTAGGAACCTCAGTACTGGTATAAGTGAGCCAGGGACCGAAAGCGCGAGGTACATCGTCATAGTTCAACACCTTTTAGACAACGCCCGGGCCTTGGGGGGAGGGGTGTGTTTGAGTCGCGAGTGAAAAGCAGCTTAAATTTGAGGTTATGTGGAGGAACAGATGATTATAACTTTTAGTATATTTCAAATGCACGGACTGCACGTGCCACATCTAATCGTCTTGTTGCCTACAAAGAAAATGTATAATCAGAAAAAAGGTTTTGAAAAGGCTATTTAATCATTTTTTTTTTGTAAAATAAAATAGGCCATTCTACAGTTGATTGCTCAGTGAGCTAGCTTATGAATGGAGGCGAGGCTGTTGGTGTATCTAAACAGTTGAACGGCGGTCATGTTGGTGTACCCAACTAATCCTTTGGGAATTTAGCTCTGTTTCCGTGCAAAAGCTTTACTTTGTTTCGGTGGAAAGACAGCTACTGATCAGGTGAATGGAAATATTCTATTGATACAGACCTCACTGCTTTTATCATGTAAATTGTGTTGTTGTAATTCTAACTGATGAGTCTACATGAACATTAAAAAAGCACAAAGTTTTGTATCAAAGCAAGGTCACCGGCAGCCTCGCTTCCATTCTTAGGCCAGGTGACTTAGCTACCACTGTAAAATGGTCTATTGTCCAAAAATCTCCCGGAAATACATATGACTATATAAACGCAACGAATCATGCTCGTGTATGAACTGCCTACACGCACGATTTTCACTCTCTTGCACTTCTCTTTCATTTGTGCGGGCTGGCAACTCAAAATGGCCGATATTTTATAATCTCTTCCAATTTGGCTGTTGCAAATGGCCCTCTTTGTCTCCAGTTCGATTTCCCACAATGGGATATAAACAGAACTGACAAATACAAGAGGTCATAAATTACAGCACTATTAGAGGAAAAAAGATTGACAAAATATTTGTTGCATCTCCACAGCTTTGAAAGCATGGAACAAAAACAAACTGGTACACCAATTCAAAGAATACAGTTCGCTGAATCATCCAATCGAAGTGCGCGCGCATTATCTGAGAGATAACTTGATAACACTTTGAAATGATAGCACATTCGAGATGACGAAATGAACTTTATATGTGTTAAATTGTGGTTTTAAGAAGAGATCAATGGCAAAGCTTGGACCATCTTCTGCATCATAACGAAACTCGTTGGCTATCAGGGCTAGTTTTGTCAACTACTTACTCAATAGGCTCATGACTCATAATCAGTGAACTGGAAGCGAAATGGAAAGACCGTGTTTGGCTTGAACAGAATTCAAATTTTCAGAGAAATACCACTCAAGATAGACGTTTTATGATAATTTAAACACTCGAGAAATCCATACTTTTGTTTACGAAAGAAAAGCTCTTGCCCCCCAGTGGAGTTTTCCATAATTAAACGCCAAAAACACAGCTAAGATTCCTATTCTTACCAAAGGTCAAATAAGCGAGATTAAATGTGCAAGTGTGGAAAGTTTCAGACTACCAATTCGAGAAGATCAGTACACCCGAGTTGCCATGAAAAGGAGTACCTTCGCCGTAGTGAGTACAAGGCCGAGACGCAAGTCTGACATGGATGTGGAGATCTGTCAACAGAGACTGACAAAACGGTCGTTTGGAATGACCCCTTGCTGTGACTGTGGCTGGTCGGTAAGGTCATTGAGGCCATACAGCTCACCGTAATTATCGTCTTAAATTCTAATCATATACTCGATTTCGATGTAAATAAAAGAATTCTTCCGAAACCACGAGACTCCCATAACTACCTTGCACTTACCAACTCAAAGGTGTGCTCTAATATAAGTATGTACTGTAAAGTCTTTTAATTAAACACGGCAAGAACGAAAAAGCAATAACAATGAAGGACTAATATAACAAAAACGAACAATTGCAATCGTTAAGAAAAAGTACCGAACACATTATAATAATATCGCTAAAACGAACCATTAAAAGAGTTATGAATATCAACGTAGAATCATCAGACAAGGAGTGTATTAAAGCGTTTTCCAAGTCAACATATGTCACAAAATTTCTTTTTCTTTAGTTCTTTCTTTCGTTAGTTCATAGTTTATTCCGCTCGTGTTAATTACTTTGTGTTAATTTCGTTTCGTAGTCTACCGCAATTAGTACATTAGAGAATAGTTTGTTAGTCTATTTGTTCTTTTAAGTCTCCATTGTGGAGATGCTTTTGTAACTATTGGTTCGTTAGGGTTGTGCTTTAACAATAGGTTTTTCAATAAGTGTTGATGTGGAGTGCATTGTTATGTAAAGATATCAATGTAAGTAGCGTGTTGTAAAGGCGGGTGAAAAAAGGTCAGTTGACAAGAAGACTGCAAGGAGAAGGAAAGC
>OX421457.1:9656876-9674376 GCA_949126865.1 Montipora capitata | reverse complement strand
GAGGTTAAGCTATAAAGCCACCCCAGATGTCCCACGCATGTGGTACATCCAAATCATGCCAGAGTGCTCAAACTAGCGAGCTAGTGAGCATGCGCAATTGCTTGCGGCAATGACTCATCCTAGTAGAGTGCTCAATTTGGACATGAAAGCAAAAGCTTTGTAATGCCAAAGAGCTATATCTAACTGCAGACAGTACTGTTTCGGCCTTCTGGGCCTCATCAGTGCAGTGCTGATGTCTAGGAAGGAGGTTAAGCTATAAAGCCACCCCAGATGTCCCACGCATGTGGTACATCCTAGTCATGCCAGAGTGCTCAAACTAGCGAGCTAGTGAGCATGCGCAATGGCTAGTGGCAATGACTCATCCTAGTAGAGTGCTCAATTTGGACATGAAAGCAAAAGCTTTGTAATGCCAAAGAGCTATATCTATATATATATATATATATATATATATATATATATATATATATATATATATATATATATATATATATATATATATACGTAGACTTGAACTAGGTCAAAAACATTTATTTGCTACTCCGAGTTTCATGCTTCTCACGAAGCAATCGCCTGATGATTGCTTCGTGAGAAGCATGAAACTCGGAGTAGCAAATAAATGTTTTTGACCTAGTTGAAGTCTACGTATCTATTCAAAGCTCTGGTAAACCCATTGAGCACTTTTAGCTGATGATCAATTTATCACGTCATTTAATTATATATATATATATATATATAACTAACTGCAGACAGTACTTTTTTTTTTTTTTTTTTTTTTTCATGAAAACAACCTTTATTCACAATAAAAACACACGCCATTTACAAATTAAAAAGCACAAAAAAGTCACTAGAAACTAAGAGCCGGAGTAGGCAGCTAGCCACAAGGGCCTGGGGCCCTAACAGCAGAGTCCATGAGCAGAGCAAGTTCCCTGCAGAGATCCCCGGATTGTGGACACCGCGAACAGCGCACGGACAAATGGAATCCATGACCCAGATGTACTTCTAAATATTGATATGAGGAAATCCATTCGCCATGGCACAAAAACCGTCCAATACCCAAACATCATGGAAGCGAGATTCAGAAAGAGAGTTATAATCCAAGAAGACTCTCTGCTTAAGATCATAGGAAACATAACGGATGATGGCACGATGGTCTTCTTTGCCGTTGCAGAAAGTAGCCCTGTTTCGAAAGGTCCAAATGCCATAAAGAATGGATTTCGTCAAATGGCGCGCGAGCCGAGCCCTCTTAGCACTAAGAGAGGGCCAGCGGAAGAAAAAAACCGTTAAAAGGTTTGCAACAAACTGTCTACCAAGCAACAGGGAGAGAACTGGCACAAAGTGTAGCCAGACTCTTTTGACCCTTAGACAATTCAAAAAGCAATGGTCAATGGTCTCTCGTCGCGGACAAGAGGCACAGCGACCAGATGAGATACAACCCCAATTGAAAAGGGAATCACGCACCTTGACGCCGCGGAGGATAATAAGCCAAAAGACATCGTTCTTATAGTTCTCAGTGAAGGGGTCCCGGACGAGAGACCAATGACCATCGAGGGAGAACCCTGGCCCAATGACCTGGGACCATTGACGCGGCAAGATTGGCGGGGATGAGTTGATTGAAAGTAGCTTTTGATACAAGGTTTTACAAACTAGGGCACTGTCTCCCACCCTGGATAGAGTATCAAGACAGTCCTCGTAAAAGGGAGTTGGAGAAGAAGTACTGGGAGAGGAGTTATCCCGTAAGGAAGACCATTCGGAACGCATGGAGGACAAGCGACGCCCCAAAAAGTATTTACATAGAAAAAAACTAGAATCATCAGGGGAATTAAGCACGGAGGCCATCCCCGCCAATCTTAAAGCCTGGGCCTTTAAGACAAGATTGTCAAGATTGACACCCCCAAATTTCAATTTCAAAAAGCAAGTGTTACGACTCACCGTCTCCATTTTTGAGCCCCATAGGAAGGGCCAGATCAAGGCATTAACCCGCGCAATGACCCATTTTGGGAGAGTAAGAACTCTAGCAAGGTAAAGCAGCTTGCTCAAACCAAGTGTATTGATAATTAGGGCCTTACCGGGAAGAGATAGGGATCTCGACTTCCAGAGATTGAGGGATTTCTCCAGTTTCTCAAGTTTAGGCTGCCAATTAAAGTGCTCTGTAGGGATGGTGCCAAACACTACCCCCAAGATTTTCATTTTCTTAACCCAGGTGAGGCCCAAAGGCTCATCAGAACGAAACCTCCAGGCCCCCAGCCACATTGCTTCAGTTTTGGTGCGATTCAGTTTGGCACCGGTACCCCTTTCATAGACATTAACACAGCTGAAAAGCTTAGACAAGGATCGAAGATCCTTGAGTACAGTCGTAGTGTCATCAGCATACAAGCGAACACGTGCTTGCCGCCCTCTGGCACCAGGGGGGAGGAACCCCTCAACCCCTGGACAACGGCGAATGAGGGACGCTAATACCTCAACACAAAGGACATAAAGTAAGGGAGACAAAGGGTCCCCCTGTCGCACCCCACGCGCAAGAGAAATCCTCTGAGATAGCCAACCGTTTAAGATAATCTGCATAAAGGCACCATTGTAAAATGTTGAGATCCACCGGCAAAACTCAGGTCCAAAACCATAAACCTGGAGTAGATGCAAGAGAAAGGAACGGTTGACGCGGTCAAAGGCTTTCTCTTGGTCAAGGCTGACTAAGATTGCGGATTCATCCGTCCGTTGAATGTAGTCCAAAACATCACGCAAAAGAGTAACATTAGAAAAAATACTTCGGCCAGGAACGGAGCAAGTCTGATCAGGGTGGACAATATATTCAAGAACCTTGGAAAGACGAGAAGTGATTGCTTTAGAAATAATCTTATAATCCACATTCAAAAGAGAGATGGGCCGCCAGTTTTTTAAGTGCTTAATATCACCACGTTTCTTAAAAATAAGCCGGGTGACGCTACCTTTCATCGAGCCGCAAAGCTCGCCATCGGAGAAACACTGGTTAGAAACACGGAGTAAAAGGGGACCCAAAGTCTCCCAAAAACGAAGATAAAATTCAACTGATAGTCCGTCAGATCCCGGTGACTTCCCGGTATTAAGACTCTTAACAGAGTTCGTTAATTCGTCAAGCGACAAGGATCCCTCGCACGAAGCGCGTTGAGGAGGAGAAAGGGACTTTTCAACGGATTCTAAACAACGCTGTTTAAAAAACGCGTCAATAGGCTCATCAGTGAAAAGATCTGAATAGAAGCGCACATGCGCACGTTCAATTTCTTCACGCGTGAACACCTCTACATCATCAGAATTAAGAATAGAAGAAACAATATTACGCTCAAAGCGTTCACGTTCAAGCTTAAAGAAAAATCGCGTGGGCCTTTCTCCTTCCTCAAGCCACTGAACTCTAGAACGGATTTTAGAACCGTCTAACTTTTCCAAGGTAAGAGCCTTAAGCTTACTTTCGAGCTCGGAAATTTCAGGACTAACTGAAGGATTACCAGAAGTAAGCTGACGTTTTAACTCAATAATCCGGTTAACTAAAAGGACACGTTCGTGCGAAAGATCCCTGCTCTTTTCCCTGGCAAAGAAAATGATCTCAGAGCGGATAGAGTTTTTAAAAAAGTCCCACCAAACTTTAACCGAAGGAAAGTGTTGCAAGCAATTGGCTAAATGATTGATACAATTCGAAATATAGTCGCAAAACACATCATCGTTCAAAAGTGAATTATTAAACTTCCAAATGCCAGGACCACGGAGGTTATTCCCAGTGGGCTGGAAGGAAAGACAAACAAAATCATGGTCGGAAAAAACACAAGGGTTGATTTCACAAGAAACAACAGAGGGCATGAAGTTCTTAGAAACAAAAAATTTATCTAAACGCGAACCAATTGAAAAATCCGAATTAAACCATGTGCACTGGCACACTCTCGGATGTAGCTTGCGCCAGACATCAATTAAAGAAAAGGCTGAACGCAAATCAGTAACGCACTTAGCAGGCACAAAGTTGCCGCCAAATTTATCAAGGTTGTGATCGTAACAATTATAATCACCAGCGATTATTAAGACATCAGAAGGTAAAAAGTATTCATGCAAACTTCTGAAAAACACTTTCTTTTCGGCCAAGTTGGTGGGAGCATAAATGTTAATTAGATTAATCCTTAGGTCGTCAAGTTTTAACAATAGACTAACAACCCTCCCCGACGTGTCTCTTTTCCAGCGACTGACGTTGCCGGAAAAAGATTCAGAAAGGCAAGTAAGGACACCACCTTGTTTGCCTACAGCAGGGGACCAAAAACAAGGTCCACGCCAGGCACAAGAGAAAACGCGGAAAACCTCAGGATCAGTAATCTTCGTTTCCTGAAAACAGAAAACGTCATAAGAGGTACGAAGACTATATATGAGATAATCTTGGAAAAGCTTACTGAAACCACGAGAATTTAAGGAAAGAATTTTGGAAGTCATGAAGGGTGAGGGTTCTTAGTCTTTTTACTAGAACTGACCGGCATAGGTGACGTTGATTTACGCGGGGGTGGACCATCTGTGAAGTCTAGCCTGGCAGGCTTGCGTTTCGGTGCAACTCGAAGAGGTTGAGGACGGATAGGAATCTGTGATGGGCGCAGCGGAACTGTAGGGCCAGGATCCTCAGGAATCTCCATCGCAGCAATAGCTTGATCAGAAGCAGTAGAACGTTGCGAATCAGCTGCAGCGACAAGCTGTAGATCAGACAAAGTAGGAGAGCCAGAAATGATGCTCGACGGAAGAGAAGGCTCTTGGGACAAAGGAGGAGACAGGGACGACGATTCAACAGGCGAAAGGAGGGACTGAGACGATTGCGTAGTTTGTGATGACTGAGAGAACTGTGTAGACTGGGAAGACTGCGAGGGTTGTGTGGAGGGCTGCTTTGGGGTGTTCTGGGACAGTGATGAAGGTTGACCAGAAGATGGCGACAGTGATGATTGCGATGAGAGGGGAACACAGGAAGGTGTAGGAGGTAGTACATCAGGAGAAGACTGCGTAGGAGGCTGTGAAGGAGGAATATCAGGTAAAGACTGCTCTAAAGGAATTGAAGAAGGCGGGCCATCGGAAGAAGGCTCATCAGGAGGAGGCTGCGGGGGAGACTGTGACGGTCGAGACTCTAGAAGGGGAGCAGGAGCAGCATCATTATCACCAGTGTCAACTTTTTCAGGGCGCCGCCACCAAGATAATTTACAATCAATGGCGTAGTGGCCGTCCTCTTTGCAAATACTGCACTTGATTTCTTCTTTACAGTCGCTGAAGGTGTGACCCAGTTGGTCACAGTTAAAGCATATCACGTTAGGGCACACCTTTGCGACATGATCAGGAAGATGGCACTTTCTGCAAGTAGGAACCTGTCCCTCGTGTTTGACTCTAAGAAGCTTCCTGCCGAAGCGTAGGAAGGACGGAATCGACTCAGATAGCTCCATTCTAGCAACGCGTGTTCCATTCTTGATGCCCTCGTAGCCCTGTAGATTACATCTGCGGAAGCCGAGGCGGCTGAGACGATGGGCCAGAGCTTCATCAGAAAGCTCGAAGGGAGTATCATACACAACAACAAAGGTACACGTAGAAGATGAATTACGATGACGACGGATAAAAGAAGATTTACGAAGGAAGAGATCACGGTACTCACTGGTGGAAAACGTAACGGAAACAAAGCCATTAGGATTGCGTTGGAGACATCTGACCGCAGCAGCACGGATACCACAGTTCTTTAGATCGGCAAACACTTGGGATAAAGAAGTGTCCTTGTCGGAAAGAGAAAAATGTGCCGTACATGGTCGCTCGGGCAAAATGTTCAGCGGATGGATAGAATCCTTCTCTGCGTCAGTAAGACGTTCAGCATTCCTCATTATATAATCAACACCGGATTGACTAGACACACTGGAGTGTCGACGACGCCCAACCATTTGGGCATAAGACGGGATATCAGCAATTTCCATGTTCTCTTCAGTTTCGGAAAGGTCCGCCCAGCTATGCTGGGGATCGACAACATTACCTGCCATACTACTGCAAAGGCCACAAAATGACCAATACAGCAATAGCACAAGCGAAAAAACAGACTGATAGGGCTTCGCCCTGGGTTAGCCCAACTAGAAACTGATAAAAGGCCTGGGCCTCATCAGTGCAGTGCTGATGTCTAGGATGGAGGTTAAGCTATAAAGCCACCCCAGATGTCCCACGCATGTGGTACATCCAAGTCATGCCAGAGTGCTCAAACTAGCGAGCTAGTGAGCATGCGCAATTGCTAGCGGCAATGACTCATCCTAGTAGAGTGCTCAATTTGAACGAGAAAGCCAAAGCTTTGTAATGCCAAAGAGCTATATCTAACTGCAGACAGTACTGTTTCGGCCTTCTGGGCCGTGCTGTGCAGTGCTGATATATATATATATATATATATATATATATATATATATATATATTGAGGTCATTAAACTCTGATTGCATACTTATTACTATTTTGCAATGAAAACTTAAAGACTGTATAATAAAAATAACATTTATACAGGAACAGGAACGCATCAAGGGGAGCCTCGACCTCCAATACTTGGCCTGGGAGTCAATCCTTTCCCGAGTAAATTTATTTATAGAACATCTCCCTCGGGAGATTCAGCACGCCCACTGCTGTAAAAGCCAATCAAAACAGAGCTATCTCATGGTCAAGGAAATATGATACTTTTCCCAGGAAAAACCTGTTCCTAAAATGAAATTTGCTCTGGAAAGGGAGAAAATCGAGCAAAGAAATCACTTCAAGAAATCTGCAAGTTTGCCTAATAAACATTTTTTCGCAGTTTTTAAACTTTAAATGTATACTAACTAAGAGACGAGGCAACTTTTATTTCGTAGTTTTACAGCATCTAGAGGTTCTAACCACCAAAAATTGCCTATGTTTGAAATCTTTTTTCTAGGTCCCACTGTGGGAGAATCTCAGAATATCAACATGTAAAACACGTTTAGTTGATTCTGGGCCCCATTTATGGTTTTTTTTTTGTTTCACAGAAAAATTCTAGTCCCTGAACTTACTATGCATATTAATCATCCTGTTTCCCCCATCCCATAATGCAATACGTTTCGATAGGTTCTTTACATAAAAACAAGTTGTTTGCTCTTGGGAATGTATCATGCTTCACTGAACTGGATATCCACGATTGTTTTAATGCAAATAACTCCCCAAAATACACTATATTATGGGATTTGCCAAAATAGCTAATGAGCCATTTTACAGTTACGGCTGAGTTACCGGACACCTATGAAACGGCGAGACTGCCGTTGACCTTGTTTTAATATGAACCCCGCTACTTTTCCTACGTAGATAAGGATTAGATAGCATCATAAAAATATGATTTACATGATCAAAGCAATGAATTCGAAGTCTTTATCAATACATAGGCCACATCACTAAACAAACAACAGTAAAATTGTCTATTTCTCCTTTCCTAGTTATTTTGCTTTTAGAAATTTGCTTTGGGCCATCCATATTTTGGAAAATCCATATTTTAGACTAGACACTTTCCAACAATTTGCCATTTCTGTTATTCTAGGATTTTTTGCACCTTAGTTCAAAGAAAAACCCAAAGGGTTAATCTCTTCAATGACTACTAATTAGCAGATTAGGCAACTTGCCATAAAGTCTTACTATTTTGGGAAAAAAAAAGGCTCAAGAAGAAGAATGATTGTGGCACATAGTTAATAATCCTTTTAGAAAGAAGAAGAAGAAAAAAAAAGACTTTCTAGAGCCTGTCACTTAATGAAAAAAAAAAAAGAAGACCTGAAAGGAAGACCCCAAAGACTTAAAGTTATAATTAAGTATTCATGCCGGGACAAAATAACATGGCTGCTTGATCCTCATTTATGGAAGTAGACCATTTTGTCAAGCCCTTGATTTCTGTTAAGTGATTAACTCATCCTGCAGAGAAGCTTAAAAGAATCAGTATCTTACTATTATTTTAATCTCTTGGTAAAATAAGTTTATAAATCAACTTTAGCAAAATTTACATATTTCTTGTCTTCCTTCAAGCTTGATCGTCACTGGGGAAAAATGCTTTCAATTGCTTTCAACAAGCCATACCAAGTAACAAAAATAACATGTTGACTTGTCAGAGTCAAACAAGTAGTTTTCTCACGTTTTAGATGCCGTTTCTGAAAAACCAAATAAAGAAAGAAAAGAGATAGTAGGTTAAAAGGTAAAGGGGGATATAATTCTGATTTCTAAATGAGTAAAGAAAATTATGGTAATCCACCGTTTGCGCTTAATTAGTTATAGTAGCTGCAGCAACGATTCCTATTCAACTGTCACTGTGACATGTAGAATGTAAGCCCTCAATACCTAACTTTACATTACATAGGTAACTCGAAATCAGTGATTTCCTCCCAGCCCATAGCAAGATTATAACAGCTACCTGGTGCAAGAGGGTAAGTTCCTGACCCTTGATTGCAGACAATATTCATTTCAATGGCCATCCAAAGGAGTTTGTAAAGCAACTTCATTGGCGACCGAGTTTCAAATCAGATTAAAACTTCTCGATTAGAACCCTGTACAATGCATTGCTTCTCCGTAATTAAAATTATATTTGAACAGCACTTACCATTCTTTTCGAGTTCGTGTTAGCCAAATCATCACCAATTAGCACAAATGGCGCCCAGTATTTTACTGCAGAATACTTCTTTGTCTCCCGAAGAGATTTTATAGCATAGTGAAGAGCTAAACTGGCACTTTTTCTATCTGCTAAGTGTTGGTAGAAACATTTCATAAACAATAAGGTCGCCTCTTCATCAATCGCCCAAAGTGACACCAGAACAGACCGGGCACCAGCACAGAGGAAAGCCCTGGCTATTCCCACCACACCCTCAGATTTCAGCTCTCCCTGACCACTATGACAGCAACTCAGCACAACCAGTCTTGCGGGAATCTGGGATGTGCGGTCTGGATTTGGATCCAAAGCAATTTCTCCAAATTCGGAATTTCCATGTGCAGCAATGTGGATTAAAGCAACGGACTTAATTCTTTTGAGCACCTCAGTTTTCGTTGCATTCCTTCCAGTGAGAGGCGTAGTCTGCAGAAGTTCTCCAATCATCTCCACCTCTTTCTTTGCGCACGGTAACTGTTCAATTAGCTCGCCATTGTCATAAGCGACTTCCTTTACACAAGGATCTCCCACTAGCAGCGCTTCACCCTTACTAGAGAAGTCGTCAGGTGCACCGGCGATCACTTTTAAAGCTGTTAGTGAGGGAACAGTGCGGATCCTAACAGAGTCACTCAATGCAGAATAAGGAGCCAAGCAAAATGGTCCATCAGGAACAAAGACTAAGTCATCACTGTGGAGCAAGTCTGCAATGGGACTGACTAAGACATCATACAATGGCTGCAAACAGTTGACGGAGAGCCTCAAGGAAGGAGGGATTTTCTGGACGGCTTCTCTAAGGCAAGGGGAGTCGTTGCGTTGTTGGTCAAGCGAGCGATTCTCACAGCGAACAACAGACCTAGCGCTAGTATGCTCAAAAGTTTTCATCAGTGATTTAGCACATTCATTTTCAATTTCCTTTTGCCTAAACTGTGATCATGCTGCCTTTTCTCAGCAGCCAAAAACTGATTCTGTTTCCTTCAAGTGCTGTGAAAACTGCTTCTGCAGGTAGATATTCTGATAAAGCGGATATAGTTTCCTTTGTGGTAACTTCTGGGGAAGGTTTTTCATCAACCCCATATTGCACCTTCAAAATATCTGACAAAGCCTGTGCTCGTCCTTGCTCAGCGGCATGCAGAGCCTCATTAACCTCTCCATTCTTCAAAAGTGCTCTCCACAGAGCTGTGTACGCCTCTTGTTTTGTGTCACGAAAGCTTATTTTCCACGAATCTTCTGACTGAAGAAGTCGCCTTGTTTGATCAAAATATTTTATGCTCAAGCGATAGTAATTAAGAGCTGTGCAGATTGAGCCAGAAAATTCATGGGCACAACCTAGCATACAACACGCGTTTCCCTGCCCTATTGGGTCCCCCGTTTCCTTAGCAATGCTAAGATGTTGTTTGTTAAAGGAAATAGCATTTTAAAGCTCACCCCTACGGAAATAGCCAATGCCAAGATTGCCACAGGCTTTTCCCTCCCCGGCCCTGTCACCAATTTCTCGCGCAATACTAAGACGTTCTTTATGGTACTCTATGGCTTGCTTAAATCACCCAGACTGACATAGCCATTGCCGGGATTCCCATAAGCTTTTCCCTCCCCGGCCCTATCACCTACATCTTTTGCAACATCAAGACGTTGTTTGTGGTACTGTATGGCTTGCTTAAAATCGCCCAGACTATCCTAGGCATTTTCGAGATTGCCATAGGCTTTTCCCTCCCTGGCTCTATCCCCTACTTCTTTTGCAATGCTAATATCTTGTTTATGGTACTCTATGGCTTGCTTTAAATCGCCTATACTGTCAAAGGCATTGCCGAGATGACAATAGGCTCTTCCCTCACCGGCCCTATCGCCTACTTCTTTTGCTATGCTGAGATATTTTTTTATGGTAATCTATGGCTTTCTTCAAATTGCCCATACTATGATAGTCATTTCCTAGATTGCCATAGGCCTCTCCCTCCCAGGCCCTATCCTCAACTTCTTTTGCAATGCTAAGACACTCTTTGTGGTACTTTAGGGCTTGCTTAAAATTTCCAATGCTGTCATGGGCATTTCCGAGATTGCCATAGGCTCTTCCTTCTCCGACCCTATCACCTACTTCTTTCGCAATACTAAGACCTTGTTTGTGGTACTCCAAGGCTTGCTTAAAATTGCCCATATTGTGACATGCATTGCCAAGGGTGCTAAAAGCTTTTCCCTCCCCGGTCTTATCACCTACTTCTTTCGCAACACTGAGCTGTTTTTCGCAGTACTCTATGGCTTGCCTATAATTACCTATACAGTCATAGCCAATGGCGAGATTGCCATAGGCTCTTCCCTCTCCGGCCCTATCCCTTGCTTCTTTTCCAATACTAAGCTGTTGTTTGTGGTACTCTATGGCTTGCTTAAAGTTGCCCATTCCGTTATAGGCAATGCCGAGATCGCCATAGACACACCTCTCCGAAACCCGAAACGTATGTCCTTAAAAATGCTTAATGCTTCTGTGTAATTCCTTATGGCCAGTTTAAAATCGCTAATGCCATAATGCCATGCTCGTCGAAATATTGAAATATTATTGCTAGAAGTACATTTTAGAATTTATAATTAAGTACCTTTTATAATCATTTTATATCTTTCGATTGCCTTTGTTTCTACTTAGGTGATAAACATTCAATGAACGTGAAACAAATCATCTGTGTGGCTAAGATGTTCGTTATAACCTCTCGAACTTATGTTGTTTGCCCCCTCAGAAGTGTGTAGCAAATTTACATGATAATAGCAAATCGAACATGGCGGCCATCGTGAATAAGGTCTATTGCGGTGTGTCTGAACGCAGTTAATGATATATGCAAAACACGAGTTTAAAAGTCTGAAAGCTCGAAACTCCCGTGCTGCATATTAATTTAGGCGCGTGCACACGCATGACATTTTTAAACTTGTGAGTCTGAAGTCATTTTATCCTCGATCCAGCTCTCTCAAGATTTTTAAAGTTAGTAATAACGGACCATTCATTAGGAATATTTCACTGAAAATAAACAGGTGTCTTTTTGATATGAAGGCTTAAAATGTCGGTCACTCTGTGACAGAGTTTTTAAACTTAAAGAAAAAATAGTCGCCTTAAATCGCCTGATACTTTGGGCAATTTTTTCTTATGTCGCCGTAAGTCGCTTTAAGTCGCCTTAACTTACGGCGATTTAAGGTCCCAAAGTTACGTAGGCCTACGTTTTACAGAAAAGTGTGAGGATTTTTATCTTTCAACAGATTTATTTTAAGTTTACTTGAGCCTCATCCTTAATAAATTCAAGCGAGTGAATCGAAGTTGCCAACACGTTTAAAACCGTGACTGAAAAGGCACTTCTTTAGACCAAAAATGCGATTTTCATATTAATATATTGTTATGGTCATAACTTGATACTGGGAAAACTGGTAACCTCATTTCATTCAAATATGCGCAAATCATCAAAGAATTCAACAAGTCAAAGGAAAAGTGTTATTCGGAGTTGTGCTTTACGAATATCTTTCTTGCAAGTGGAACCTATATTATTAATTTTCTCTCAAATCTCTAAATTGATCAGTAAGATCAAATTCCTGGTCAAGCTTTTCTTTCTCTCTTAACCTTCTTTAATTTAAAAACTGTACTACTGTTTGGGTTACCCTCATCTTCATTATTGTGGTACATAGATTTAGCCAATGCTAAAAGCGGAGCTCGCGGGTTATTGATTCTTACTGGCCTTACTTAAAGAACCTTACTCACCCACTTTACATTACGCGCCCTCATTACGTCAGTCACCATTTTCAAGGGCCCCGAAACTCTGAATTCTAGGACTGTCTAAAGTAATTTGTTTCCATTGGACATCAAAGGGCTATTTGATTGTTTTCGCCAAGAGGGACAAAATTATAAATCTGCGCTTTTTGATTGGTTAATTTGATTTGATAAAATTGCAATGATGGATTAGATGTAGCCTTGTGATGAGAACATTTCAGAAATGTCATTGTTGACTTCTATTGCATTTTGCCTCATATGTGTAACAATAAATAGAGCAAAGTTTCTAGAACCTCTTCATTAATAAGGATATGTTACCAGGATCTCGATCTAGTGTGATAGACTCACTTTTTGTAATGCTCTGACACGCTGTATAACTGTATAGCTCTGGTTCACGGTTGGGTTCACATGATTTAAAATTTGTTGTCGTAAGTAATCCTCCATTTGCAAAACTGAAGTCATCTCATACTCGATCCAACTGTGCAAATTATGTGAGAGGCAGTTCAACGCGGGTAAAGATAAAATGACAGTTATCCAAAAAGTTCCGCATTGTTGCATTGCTCCGAACAACTGATGGCATTTTGTCCCGTGAGGTTCAAGGTTGTTGAGAGAACAGAAATTATAAGAGGCTCGAAGTTTAACTTTAAGGATAGCTTCAATATCCGGCGAGAAGACGTTACGGAATTCTCGGTTATGGTTTAATTCTTCTCTTAATTCTCACTCGGCTTTTAGTTCATGGCAGTCACCCTCGATTTGGAATCTAACCGTATGAAAAAAAAAAACTGAAACTTGCTCTAATTAGGAAAAATTGAACATAAGTGATTTAGCTTACTTTCTCGGTGTAAATGATCGAAAGGATAGATGGCAGTATGCTATATGTTGACTTCTTTTGATCGAGCAACAAAGAAATACTTAATGATTTACCAGACCCAGCAGGCAAAAATGGGGAGCTAAAAACCTTGCCTTCTCGGCCATGCCGCAAAAGTTGCAAAAACTCGAATTGGTCCCGAAATAAATATGATATTTATACATTGGATATAATGGTTAACTTTCACTGAAAAAATGAGGCCGATTGCTGAAGGTCCGAAATTTGCCTCATCCGTCTTACGTGGACACCCTCTTAACAGTAAAAGGCAAGCTAAAAGATACCCTGGGTGCCAGAGGGATGCTTTTTTCAAGGTTGGAGAGAACGCTCTGGTCAACGGTCGACTGTTGATTTGGAGTTGCGGAGCGTTCTCTCCGACCTTGAAAAAAATTTTCTTTGGCACCTAAGATAGCCAAAGACAGACGAATAAAAAATATAACATAGTTTGTATATAAAACTCTGAATTTTTAAATCTCAGCGAAAGATTAATTAAGGGCAATAGATCGTAAAAACTGTAAAATTTCAGCAGTCTCTGACTTCTTGAATCAAGAGGAATTAAAGATCAATGTTCTGTCAAAAGGAAGAAATTGATCACCTGCTAGGCAACCACAAAGGTGCACGTGATCGCCTTGGGTACCGTTCTTTTTTTACGTTGAATGAAGTAAAACATAGTAATTTTTAGCCAAGAAACTTCCGTCTTCCGTTTTATTCTTTGTCTGTTTTGTAATTGAAAATCTAAAACATCATAATGCTGACAAATACAAAAGCGAAGGAAAAGGCTGATAAATATGAAGTTTTTTTCTATCTGAATGTTTTTGGGTTAGATTAAAGCGATGTAATAATATTGTTTAAAAATGTTTGTGTTAATGAGTAATGTAAACAATCTTCACACTAGCGAGTCGTGGCAATAACTTGTATTAACCAGGAACTTAACGGAATATTTTTAGTTTCATAAAAAAAGAAAAGAAAAGAAAAAAAAACTTTGTTTTACACCATAGTGAGAAAACAGATCTTTTTCTGACGTTAAAAACTTTAGCTACCTATTAACCATTTGCCAGAAAAAACACGACTTCCTGTCATCTTTATGAAAACTGCTCGTAGGGTGTCAATTTCAACCCACATATGCAAATTTGTTAAGCTCGAATATCACACAACACGATGAATCAATCGAGGCCGGAAATGTCGCAAAAACATTTTCCATCGAAATATTTTATTGAAACAAGCAACACATTTGCTATTAAAGGCAAAAAGCCGTTCCTATTTCATTGCGTGCTTGAGAACAAGAAACCCAATTCGTGTCAAATCAACTATACGCAACAAAATAAATTCAGGATCAAACCCTTTTCTGAAGAATCTTTTCCATAAATAAGTACAAAAAAAATATAATAAAATCTAAATAGCCAAACCATTGAGATGCGACTTCAGTAAGCACGTATAGATGCATTCAAGGCATTCGATTCTCTCAATGTTTTCAAAGCCAACACAGAATTTGCTATTTGGTTTCAGTGCTGTACATAACAGCACAGTTAGTAAAATATTAACTTACAAACAAAGCTCACTCAGTTGATAAAGAGATCAAATTGTTGTCGAAGTGAATTACTCGTCGCTTTAAGAATCCAGATATTTATTTTTCACTGCCTGTCTTTTTTACGCAATTGACTTTCCATTCTTGAGCTCCATAAGAGTACATTTTGTTTAAAGATCCACTAAAACGCTCTTCACATTACAATGACTTTGCAGGTTAATCTTAATTCACCTGCAAATGCGATTTTATCTGGTGGACACAACCGAATCTTTTTAAAGATTCAGCTGTTTCTACCAGATACAATCTATAGATTTTTACTACCACCTGCAACCTACCAAAATTACACGCAGTTGACTCCACCCACAAAGACACTACTCAGCAGGGGAGTGTCAGGAAAGACTTTTCCCGACAGGAAAAAAAAAAGGAAAAGAAAACGACTAAATGCCACCCATTCCCCGACTGGTTTGCCATACTAGCAACCCAGTAATCAATCCAGGCTCCTTTCGTGCAAAGGGGTCAGAGCGAGAAAAATTTCGTACCAAAATTACAAAAAAAAACTGGCTAAAGGCTCCAGGAGATATAAGCATTTAGAAAAGTCAATTGATAACTATATTATCGAACAACAGAACAAAAATACAAAATTTAAAGCTAAGACAACTAGAAATGTGAACATAATCGTTGAACGTCTGAGAGAAAAACACGGTCCAGCAGAGACATCCTGAAGACATCGAAGCCAAAGAATTGAACGAATATCAGCGGCCTAAGTGTGAAGGAAAATACGGACTTTTAGCTTTCAAGTCTTCGAGGTCTGCTTTTAAGTTTTAATCGACATTTGAAAGAAAAACACAGTTATGAACAAATTAAACGCATATTTGACTCTTCAGACGAAGACAACAGTTTGCCTTTGACCATAGTTAATACATGGAGATGTTTATGAAACTCGACAAGTTTTCTTTGTTTCATGTTTTTGTCCGTATTTTTGGCCTTGACCCTGCACAAAACACACCCTTTTTTGATAAGATAACCAATCAAATCATTTGATTAAATTGTGCGCAACTAATTTGTAAACCCGTGCGAAGAGAAAACAAACGATTGTGCAGGGTCACGGTCAATTCAGCATCGATTGCAACAACTTTGTTCTCTACTCTTGTCAGTGAAATCGCAGATGGAGGATTGAAAGCCCCACATTTAGAGTCTATTATTGAAACGCAAAGAGTACTTTGTTGTAAGAAATTGGCAAGTAACCAGCCGAGCAGCTGGAAAACAATTCTTCTGAATTATCTAAAACCTGTTGGCGGGGAATTAGTTTTATGTTGCAACTTTGAATTGCAGAAATTGCCGATAAAGCTACCAAAATTCTATGAGGAATGCTTAAAATAAACAGTTTTGCAAAGTGCTCCGCGGCAAATAGGGGAAGCGCACAAGTTTTAAATGGAAACGATCTTGCAAAAATTATTCTTTGGAATAATAAGTTTATTTGTATTGGAGGCAACTCTGTCTATTTCAAAACACTGGCAGAGAAGGGAATAATTAAAATTGGGGATCTAATTTCCGATCTGCTCCAATTGGGATCACCACCTTATCGTGGTGGGGCAGTTTGTGTGTCTCGATGACCTCTAGAGTTATGTCGGCGGGAGTCTTGAACTCCTGGTAGGGTCACCTTTGCCGAACAGGTCAAAGGGTAGAGACCAGACAAAGAGTGATCCCCTGGTCCTCCAGGTTGGGGGTTGGGCGCAGGGCTAACGATCCTGCCCCTTAAAAAAAATTACTGTTACAGAAACCGGAAACGTAGACAATGTCACAATGCAATCTGGGGGTGTTGCTGCTGGGACCACCATGACGCTCTTGGGTCAAAGCCGGCAGGAAGTCCAAAGGCCGATAGGCCCCATAGTAGCCCCCAAGAAACAGACGACCATTGGATGCTGGAATGTGAGGACTATGGCGGAGGCAACAAGGACAGCACAAGTGGCCAAGGAAATGGCGGCTTATGGAGTTGAAATATTAGGGTTAAGCGAGACCAGATGGAGGGGGATGGGATCAGTGACACTAGGGAGTGGTGAGAAAGTGGTGTATGTGGGAGATGACGGAGCGAGACAAGGAGGAGTAGCAATCATGATGAGTGCAAGGACCGAGAGAGCCTTGATGGAGTGGACGCCGATAAGCAAGAGAATCGTCAAGGCACGATTCTACTCAAAATATAGAAAGGGAAATGGCAGAAATCAACAACACAAGCTTTGAGATAAGACGGAGAAGGTGGAACTGGCTGGGGCACGTACTTAGGAGAGAAGATGAGAATGATTGTTTCACAGCTTTGGGATGGACGCCGGAGGGTCGAAGGGCGAGAGGGAGACCAAGGACCACTTGGAAAAGAACGGTCGAGAAGGAGAGAGACAAAGCGGGGTGGAAGAGTTGGAATGTGGCCAAGGCAGCGGCGCGAAACAGAGAGCAATAGGGCAAAGAGCGTGACGGCCTTATGCCCCTACTGGCGCAAAGAGAAATGATGATGATGATGATGATGATGATGATGATGATGATCTAATCTCCGATAACAATGAACTTATTGTTAAAAATAATCACAGGCTGAGGGGGCTAAACATTTCGGCACTTGATGCTTTTAGACTTCTTGCTTTAACTGATGCTTTACCACTTGAATGGCATGAAGGTTTAAAAACAATTTCCTACACAGAGGATGAGCCTTTCAATATACATGATGAGATCAAACTTAACTTAAACGAGCAAACTATTCTAATCAA
>OX421457.1:9649376-9651876 GCA_949126865.1 Montipora capitata | reverse complement strand
CCCTTGGGCGTTGTACCCAAGAAAGACCCGTCTGAATTTCGTTTGATGCATCATTATCCCATCCCAAAGGAAATTCGGTTAATGATGCTATTCCTGACTATTGTTCCTCTGTCAAATACGCATCGGTTAGTGATGCGATCACAGCCATTAAAGCCACCGGGGAAGGTTGTTTTTTGGCTAAAACCGACATCAAGTCGGCTTTTCGTATTATACCCATTCATCCTGCCGACTATTCCTTGCTAGGTATGAAGTTCGATAACTTGTATTACTTTGACCGGTGCCTCCCCATGGGTCTTTCTTCTTCATGCAACATTTTTGAAGCTTTTAGTACCGCATTGGAGTGGTTGTCTATTCATCGCCTGGGTGCCTCATCTGTTTTGCACATATTAGACGATTTTTTGTTTATTGCTAAAACCAAAGACCGGTGCGAGGCCGACTTGGGCAAGTTTATTTCTTTATGCCATCATCTAGGAGTACCTCTTGCTCCGGAAAAAACCGTAGGCCCTGACACAGTATTGCAATTTGCAGGCATTACCCTTGATTCGGTGAGAAGAGAAGCGCGTCTACCTGATGAAAAGCTTCAAAAATGCCGCATGCTCTTGCACAATTTTTATAAACGTCGCACAGTGAAGCTAAAAGAACTTCAATCTTTAATAGGCTTACTAAATTTCACTTGTCAAGTAATTGTCCCGGGCCGTGCTTTTCTTCGTCGCCTGATCGATCTTACCAAGGGCGTCCGACAGCCACACCACCATATTCGTTTATGTAAAGGCTCGAAACAGGATCTCCTTTTGTGGATGCGGTTTTTAGACGAGTTCAACGGTAAATCATTTTTCCTCGAAGATATATGGGAAACGTCGCATACCCTTGAGCTTTATACCGATGCAGCGGGCTCAATAGGCTTCGGGGCTGTCTTTGGTAAGCACTGATTCGGCGGCGAATGGCCGGTTACGTGGAAATCTTATAACATTGCAGTTTTAGAGTTATTTCCTATTGTCCTCGCGATACACATTTGGGGACATTTAATGGCTGATAAGTGTGTAATATTCTTTACTGATAACGCTGCCGTTGTTGACATTATCAATAAGCAGACGTCCAAACATCAGAGTATTATGGTGTTGATCAGGGATTTAGTGCTAAGTTGCCTCAGACACAATGTATTATTTCACGCAAAACACATTCCCGGGTTTTACAATACTCGCGCCGATTACATTTCACGTTGTCAGGTAGCAAAGTTCAAGGAACTCTCACCGGATGTAGACCAGAATCCAACTACAGTGCCCGACAACCTACTGCCCAAGAGTTGGTCTCTAACTTGAGTGGCTTGTTGAGCTCAGCATTAACTAAAGGATCCCAGAGATCGTATCAACGCGCGTGGGCCGTCTTTCGTCAATTTTTTTGCTCAATTTTACGGGTCCCCTAACCCCACGTTGCCATTATCTCCTGTCTGTCTCCCCCTTTATATTTCATATCTTTCTTTCCGAAAATTGGCTTATTCTACGATAACTTTACATCTTTCTGCCATTTCTTACGCTCACAAACTCGGAGGATTTTGTGATCCAACCAAATCGTTTTTGATACAAAAATTATTGACAGCCTTAAGTCGTCAAAGACATTCAGATATTCGTTTGCCCATCACAAGACCAGTGTTGCATGAGCTCGTCCGGTCCCTCGAATACACTAACTCTTCGGCTTTTCAACGCACTCTATTTTCGGCCATGTTTCTTACTGCTTTTTATGGACTTTTCCGAATTGGCGAGCTTTCGACCAAGAGCACCCGTTTTGCGTGTTCAGTTGTCCAATACCGAGATCTGCAAATTTTATTGCGTGATGGCGACCCATGCACGGCTAAGATCACTATCACTGATTATAAACATAATCCTGACCACCGGCCATTTGATATCCTAATTACTCGGGATGATTCTGTCATCTTTTGCCCGGTTAAAAGCCTTCTTAAGTACTGCGAGGTGCGAGGTACTCGACCTGGCCCTCTTTTTTGTAATTCTGATCAGACACCTATTACTGTCTATCAATTTAATACCGAGCTTCAGCGTTGTCTCCAATATTGCGGTTTAGACCTTAGTCGGTACAAAAACTACAGTTTTCGCATCGGGGGTGCGTGTCACGCTGCCGACAAGGGTTTTTCTGATGCGCAAATTAGGGCTCTTGGTCGATGGAAATCCGACGCCTTTAAGGTTTACCTTAGATCTGAAAGTATCAATGCCAATTGACTTAAGTTTGAAAGTCCTTCTCCTGTATTTCGTACGTCCTGACAGCTCCGTAGGTCAGACAAGGGCTGCTATGTTGCTGTCCTTTCCCGTGTGGCCACTAAAGTAGGACAGTCAGGGGCTGCTACTTTGCGGTCCACTTTTTAACTTTGCCATATATAGCCAGTTATCAAACTACATCGAAAACTATAAAGGACTTGCTATAATATTGCTTTTCTCATTTGTAATATTTCATAACTGGAGGTTTACTGAAGTCGGTCAGACAGGAGCTG
>OX421457.1:9641876-9644376 GCA_949126865.1 Montipora capitata | reverse complement strand
CGAACGTAAAATTAGGTGGACGTCAACCAAACATTTCCGTGACGATACTCCTGTTCTCTTTAGGGAAGTTGAATTTGTCATGGAAACCTTTGATTGACGTCCACCTAAATTTTATTATCTAATATGACAAAAAAAATTCGTTGAGGGGTGCGTGTTACTGATAACGGCTTTAATCTAGTCTAGTTCTAAGGTCAGGCAGAAAAAAGTTGAAACAGACTGCCAAGTTCATTTCCGCGATTCGCACTTCAAAACAAAGAAAATCTATAATCCACGCTGAAATATTGAAGAAATCCACGATCCGCTGAGCGTTCAAAATCCGCCAATCTTCCAAATTTGTTCTCAAAATCCGAAATCGGAGTAGTTTTTTAGCCAGATCCGCTGATCCGCGAACCTATTCACCCCCTCACCGTACGTCAGCACTTGCCATGAAGAAATCCATATGTAAGACTCTCTTTGAAGAGGAGGCAGATGTGAACTCGGAAATGGCCTGTTGTGTGCATGACTGGAATCGAGTTTTTGTGTTTTCGCTGCAGGCAATATAGGTTATCGTGTGACTCGGTAACACAATTTCTTTCAGTATTGTTAGGAAAAAGTACGAAACATTTTTAAATACCATCGTTGAGACTTGTAAAGCATCCGTTTACAGTCTGAAATGTAAAATCTTTAATTCGGAGATATTGAGCAAGATATATGATTATAGCAAGAAATTAACCACTAAAATAATGAGAACTTAAAATCCTTTGAACACGAGTAAGCTTCCCGGTGCATCTTGGTAAACGAAAAAAACTCCTGTTGCATTTATTAGATTAAACTAATTGGCAAATCTCAACTAAAACCTCTACCAAAGAAACACAGTGCTGACACGAACATCCTACATCCTTTTTAGACGAGAAGGCAGCTGCACGCAAAAATTAGTTACCACAATCGATCAAGCTGGACGATTTTCTCGGCCAACGTACATGCGTCTTCCTTCGTCCCATCTGGGATTGTCCTTGCAAAGTTTAGGTTCATATCTCCATTGCTCTCCAAGGACACGATAATCAAACTTTGTAGCTCCACAGTGAGATGCGAAATCAGGAAACGGGCTCTCCTCTTTCCTGCCATCGTTCGCCGTTGACCCAAAATATCGCATCTTCTCTTCATAAGTCCCGTGTATTCCTAAATACGAGTCACAAACGTTTGTCACCTTGTTAAACTTTGGATTAAATGAGGCTGGCGGATGGTGATACAACCTTGAGTCGTGGATAAACTGTTTTGTTGGAATGCCATTTAACCATAAGCCAATCTGCTGATCGGCGTGCGGATGACATAGCATTGTACTTTCATTTTGTGACAAGAATTTAGAAATGATATCCGGCGTGAATATCATGAATGATTCATCTATCCATGTTATGCCTGCTTCGCAATGAAAATGTCCCCAGATGAGATTTTCTTTTGGTCGCATTGGCAGTTCAGCAAGAAGTCTCTTTAGACAAAGGAAGTAATCATCGTCTAGTCTAAGAAGGTATTGAAAGTCAAACTTGGCGTAAGCCCATTTAATTTGGTGGAGAAAGCGCAGTCCGAACTCCCAACCCAGCAGCGGCTGTAGTTCTATATCCTTGTACTGATTTCTTTCTTGTAAAAGAACATCGCGCTTTGCATTGTCCGGAATAAAGCCGTCGGTAACGAAGAAACATTTAACCTGATAGAGAAAAAATAGAAATGTCAGCAACAACAGCGGTGGTGGGGAGGTTAAGATGCTGGAAGACTAGCCTAACTGGCAATGGTCAGTTTTTACCATGCAACCACGACGCTGATTTTCACCGAACATGGCAGGTGCTAACAACGCCAATTTGATATGGTACTTTATGTTACTTGGCGATCAAAAAAAAAAAAAAAAAAAAACGAAGCAGATAAATGAGATTACAAGGAAGATAGAAGTAGAGAACCAAAGGAAAACGATTTCAGAAAAACACGGCACTTACAAGATCTGTAAACAACCACAGCAAAAAAGCACAGAGAACAATACGAGCCTCACAAAGATGTTAACCAAGTACTGTTATAAAGGTAGACAAAAAACAAAGAAGTTTTAATTTAATTATGGACTAGGAAAACTTTGTAGGGCAAACCAAGAAAGGAGAAAACAAACGAACACTAATTACACGGAAAATACGGGAATTCCTGGCTACACAGTGGCCCCGCCCAATGAACTAACTTAATGTAGGTGTTCATTTTTGACTGATCGAATTCTGCCAGTAGCTCAAATTCGAAACAGAGGAGCACCGAAGGTTTGTCTCGAGTTTTCAGATTTGAAAAAGTATGTGTGTGAAAGTTGACATCTTTTTTATTTTGAAAATTCCTTGTCGCTTTCTAGGAAGCAAATTTTAGTGACAGGCCGTATGAACGTCGTTAGGCTTGTGCGAACTCTTACTGACCTGGGAAATCCGTCTTTTCCCCTAAAAACTTCTTCCACCCTGCCAAGGGGCCATTTTCCGCGATAAAAATTTTCGTCCGCGATCAA